>PVKA01008784.1:0-71406 GCA_004027165.1 Ctenomys sociabilis
CATGAAACTATAATTTTCCAACAACCATGAATGTTAGAACATTTAAATACCTATAGAATGTTAAAAATCCAGTTTTACACAAATATTTAGAAATCATCATATTTAACATTGTTGCAGTACAATCCTGCTACATTTTGTTTTTCTTGTCCCTCATTTACTTTTACTATTGTTTTGCATACATTTACTTTAAACAGTGTGTAACAATAATTTATATCAGATTTGAAGCAGTACACAATTAGAAGACCAAAATGACAAGTATTTTAAGCATGGTTTTAGTATTACACATTGCTCTCTGCAATGTAGTTGCTTAGCTCATAAATATCAGCATATAGAATTAGTCAGGGTGAGAATTCTACACATTGACTATTATTTTCAAAAACCTGATGGAGATTCTTAGGACCATTGCCTTAACCATCTTGTTTACATGAATCAGTGTTTTGCCCCTGCCATATTTTCCAACTTTTCTCCTTTCTCTCTCTTCATTATTTAAACTTAAGTTCTCTCTTTCCATTCAACTGTGTTAGACCTTTGAATTTCATTACTTCATTTGAGTTCTTACATTAGGGAAACAATATGATATTTATATATGCGGGTTTGGTTTCACTAATGACTATATCTTCAAGTTGCATCCACTTATAAATGAAGGCTTTGAGTTTAGTTTTTCTTTGTAGCTGAGTAATACTCCATTGTATAAAAATACCACATTTTTTCATCCATTCCTCAAGTGACAGACATTTGGGTTGTTACCAATATTTGCTATCATAAATTGTGCTGCTATAAACATAAGTGCACCTATATCACTATGATACGAGGTTTTCAATTTTTTGGGGGGGAAACTCCCTGAAGTGGGTAGCTGGATCCAATGGGACTCCCAGTCCTAGTATTTTTGAGGAGTTCCACACTGATTTCCACAATGGTTGTACCAGTCTACATTCCCACCAGCAGTATAGAAGGGTTCATTTTTCCCAGCAAACTCTATAACATTTGTTGTTGGTTGGTTGACTTCTCTTTGATAGCCATCCTTTCTGGGGTGAGATGTTATCTCGGTGTTGTTTTCATTTGCATCTTACGAATGTCTCGTGATGTGGAGCAATTTTTCATTTTCATCTTCTTGTATTTCTTCCTCTAAGAAGTGGGTGTTCATCTTGGATGTTCATTTTTGGATTGGGTCTTCAAATATTGGGGCCCTATTGTTTTTTTTCTTTTTAGTTCTTTATAAATTCTAGATACAAGACCTTGCCTGAGTGTTTATAAGATTTTTTTTTCAAATTTGTGAATTGTCTTTTCACTCTGTTGGTAATTTCTTTTGATGTGCAAAAACTTCCCAGTAGGAGGTGATCTCAGTTTTTAATTCTTTGAAGTATTTCCCATGCAGTTTGATTTTTGTTCATGAACTGTTTGCTTACCCCCATGTCTTCAAGAGTTCCTCCTACATTCTCTTCCAGAAGATTTAGTGTTTCTGTTCTAATGTTTAGAACTTTAATCCATTTTAACTTTACCTCAGTGCATGGTGATAGACCTGGGTTAAGCTTTAGTTTTTGGCATGTAAAGAGCCAGTTTTTCTAGCACCATTTGTAAAAGAGGCTATCTTTCTTCCAGTAAGCATGGTTGGCCCCTTTTTTTGAAGATAAGATGGCTGAATGTGTTTGTAGATGTGTCTACAACTTCTAATCTATTCCATTGAGCCTCAGGTCTATTTTTTTCCAATACCATGCTTATCTTAACACAGTAGCTTTATAGTGTAATTTCATGTTAGGTGTAATGACTTCTGCTTTGTCTTTGCTATCCAGGATTACTTTTGCTAATATAGGTTTTTTCTGATTCCAAATACATTTTAGGAAAGATTTTTCTAGGTCTGTGAGGTATGTTGGTGCTATTTTGCTAGTGATTGCATTAAATCTGTGTAACAATTTTGGGAGTATGGCCATCTTCACAATTTTGGTTCTTCCTATCAATGTCTTTCCATTTTTCTGAAATCCCCTATGATTTATTTTTTCAGAGTACTTTAATTTTCATTGAACTGATCTTTTACTTCTTTAGCTAGATTAATTCCTGATTATTTGATTTTTCATGATGCTTTTATAAAAGGTATTATTTCACTAATTTCTCTTTGTGTATTTCTTATCTGTGTAGAGGAATGCTACTGACCTGCATATTGACTTTGTAACCTGCTCTGCTACTAATTTTGTATATTAATTCTAGTGGCTTCTTGGTGGAGTTTTTTGGGTCTTCCAAGTAGCGTATTATGTCATCTGCAAATAATGATATTTTAACTTCTTATTCACCTATTCTAATTCATTTTATTTTTCTCTTGTTTAATGTCTCTAGCTAATGATTCCAGAACTATAGTGAACAGAAGTAGTGATATAGGACATCCCTGTCTACTACCTGATCTGAGAGTTAAAAATTTTAGTTTTTCCCCATTTATAATTATGTTAGCATTTGGATTGTCATAGATGGCTTTTATCAGATTGAAGTAGAGGCCATCTACCCAATTTTCTGTAGGACTTTGATCATGAATGATTGTTGGGCTTTGTCAAAAGCCCAAACATCAATTGAGATGGTCATGTTGTTTTTGCATTTGGCTCTACTGATATAGTGTATTGCATTTATAGATTTGTAAGGATGGTTTAACATCCTTACATCTCTGGGATGAATTCTACCTGGTCATGGTGTATAATCTTCTTAATGATTTCCTGCATCCTATTTGCTAGGATTTTATTGAGGATTTTTGCATTTATGTTCATTATGGAGACTGACCAGTAATTCTCTTTTTTAGTCACATTTTTCTCTGGTTTTGGTTTCAGAATAATACTTTCCTCCAGGAACAATTTTGGGATAATTGTTTCCTTTTCAATTTCATTGAAAAGTTTCAGGAGTATTGGGATTATACCTTTTCTAAATTTCTTGTAGAACTCAGCTGTGAATCCATCAGGACCTGGACTTTTCTTTGTTGCTAGGGTTTCTTTTTTTTTTAATTACATTTTGTATTTCATTGACTGCTGTTGGGTTACTAAGAGTTCTTACATTTTCTTGATTCAGTTTTGTTAATTTGTACATTTTTAGGAAACTGTCCATTTCTTCTGTGTCTTTGATTCTGTGAGAGTAAATATTTTCAAAGTAGCTATTGATAATCTTCTAAATTTCCACAGGGTCAGTGGTAATTTCATCCCTTATTGCTTGAATTTGAGGATTTATTTTTCCCTCTTTTTGATGAAGTTAGCTAGGAGCTTATCAATTTTACTTAATTTTTCAAAGAACCAGCTTTTTATTTGTTAATTCTTTGTCTTGTTTTATTTGTCTCGACTGCATTAATTCGATTTTCAGTTTGCTTTCTGCTTCTTTTTCTAAACATTTGAGGTATAGACTTAGGGTATGTATTTATTCGGTTCTGTTTTCCTTATGTGTGAGTTCACAGAAGTAAGATTCGAGCTAAGGACTGTTCTCATTGAATCCAATAAATTCTGATAATTTGTGCCTGAATTTTCATTGAAGTGTAGATACTGTTGAATTTCTTGTTTAATTTCATCTGTAACCCGTTGGTTGCTGAGGATAGTGTTGTTTAATTTCTATATATTTATGTGGTTTTTCTGGTTTCGTTTGTCATTTATTTATAGTTTCATTGCACTGTGGTCAGATAATATGCATGGGATAATTTCTGTTTTCTTGCATATAGCTAAGCACAACCTATGGACTAGTATGTGGTCTATTTTAGAAAATGTCCAACGTGTAGCTGAAAAAATGTGTATACAGAAGTGGCTGAGTGGACACTCTGCATATGTCCACTAAGGCCATGTGTTCCAAGTTCCAGTTCGGTTCTGCTACTTCATTGCTAATGTTTTTCTGCTTCACCTATCTTTTTGGGATAAGGGTATATTAAGTTCTTCTGTTAATATTATGGTATTGGAATTAGATTTTTCATGTCCATTAAGATTTGAATTGGGCTGTCCAAATAGCTAAGCAGATTAAAGCACCTGCAAGCAGGTGCAGGGGCCAGGGATTTGACCTCTGATCCTGCAGTGCCAGCCCCACCCCCATGTGAGCTGAGATGGTGATTAAGGCTGGGTATGGTGGTGCGTGCCTATAATCCCAGCACTCAGGAAAATGTAAACAGGAGAATCACTATGAGTCTGATCTAGTAGTGAAACTCTGAAACCCTGTAGACCATTCCCTAAAACACAGAAAAAAATTAAATAATATTTGTCTTATATAGTTGGGTGCACCTGTGTTTGGTGTGTACATATCTATGAATGTTACCTCTTCCTCTTGGAGTTTTCCCCTAACCAGTATGTAGTGGCCTTCTTTATTTCATTTGGTCATTCTTGGTTTGAAGTTCAGACTGTGAACAGGACTGATGCACCTGCTATTTCTGAGGTGCTCGGGCATGTAGCATTGTTTTCTATCCCTTGATTTTCAGCCTATGAATTTCTTTATGAGTTAACTGTGTTTCTTGTGTATAGCATATAGTTAGATTTTGCTTCCTAATCCATTCTTCCAGTCTATTTCTTTTAATTGGTGAATTGATTCCATTTATATTGATGGTTATAATTGAGATCTAATGATTTATGATTGACTTTTTTTTTTTTTTTTTTTTTTTTTTGGCAAAACTGACGACTGAACTCAGGCCCTTGCGCTTGCCAGGCAAGCACTTATTCTACTGAGCTATCTCTTTGCCCCAGTTAACATATTATTTACCTGCTGTTGTATACCCCTTTTTTCCTGTTTGTTTGCCCTATTTATTGGATTCTTTCTGTTCTCATTCATGGAGTTTTAATCATTTTGGTCCCTGTCTAGAATATCTTTTTGTTGTCTGTGTAGGGTTGGCTTTGTCTTCATGAAATTCTTTAGTTGTTGTCACTGAAGTATTTCACTTCTCCATCAAACTTGAGAGAGATTTTTTCAGGGATTTGTTTTCTTGGAGGATTTCAAGTACTTTGCCCTATGCTCTTCTTGACTTGATGGTTTGTGGAGAGAATTCTGCCATTACTCTGATGGATTTCCTTTAAATGTGATCTGTTTCTTTTCTCTAGAGGCTTTTAGTACACTATTCTTATGCTGGATTTCTGAGATCTTTATTATATGTCTGGGTGTTTTTTTAATTGTTGATGATATTTGGAGTTCTATATGCTTTGGTTAATGAAATGTTAAATTGTTTCCCCATATTTGGGAAGTTTTCTGCTATTAGTTGTGCTCATGTTCTTTTTATATCACTTGTATTGACTCCTTCCTTCTCATTGATGCCTATTAGTCTCATGTTGTTCATCTTTGCATTGTCTCTCACATGTTGAATTATTTTTTTTCTGCACCCTAGTTGTTTTTAAGAGATCTTTTCTTACCTTTTTCCTAGCTGCAAAGGTGTCTTCTAGGTCTGAAAGTCTATCTTCACTTTCATTCAAGTGGTTTTGCCAACTGTGATTGAGGTTTTCATTTCCTGTATATCTCTGAGTCTGTTTCATTGCATTCTATTTCTTTCCTATTGCTTATTCAAGGACTCTTTTTACTATACTCTACTTTTTTTTTTATCAGTGTCTTCTTTAGAAGCACTTAGTAGTTCTTTCATGATAGTTATCATTTCTTTTTTTACTTTAGGGATTATTTCTGATCTGATTTCCTCTGTACATTTCTATAGTTTTTTTCTTTGCTTCAGGCACTATTATTTCAGAGATTTCAGGCATGTGATTTCCAATTTCCTCTATGCTGATGTCTCTTGCATTTGTTCTGGGCATGCTCGGGTCCTGATAATACATTTTTCTCCTTCTTTTTTGTCATTTTACCTTCTGACTTTTGGTGTAGAGCTTTGGTGCTGTTATTATCTTAGCACCTACTGATATTATTACCTAAGAATGATTATATGATTAAGGCAGGTCCTAATTTGTATTTATAGAACTATAATTAACAACACTAATAATGAGTAGTGAGATTTAGCAATTGATAAACTTTTTTCACTAATGGGTTTGCCTTTTATACCATAAGAGTAAACATTATGACTGGATAGCTGAGCAGATATTAGAGGGGGAATTTGTACTTAAATTAGTTCGCCTAAATTCTCTCTGATCATCTCCCCTTTTGTAACTGTACTCTTCCAGGAAGACTACTTCACCCAGGTTATCTGTTGCCCCATTTCTCAATCAAAAGAGAAAGAGAGAGGAAGCTCTTCTAGATATGGATCTAGCAAAGATCTACCAAGTTCAAACTCATCCAGGTGGGCCTGGCTTGGGTCTGGCTGCTATGCTCTGCTTCTTCCTGCTGCAGCCCAGGGAAACCCAGTATGCCCCTCTGGCAAGACATTTTGCTCCTGGATTAGTTGTATGGGTCTTGCCCCTTGCCTCTCTGCAGGGTTCCACACTAGACCTGTCTGATGGAGGAGGTTCTGGCAAGTGCGCAGAAGGTCCCACACACGTGTGGGGCCTGGGCACTGGCTGGAGTAGAATCTTGTGGGTGTGTGGAAGGTTCCATACACTTGCCACTTTTAGGCACCAGTTGGAGTAGCTCACACACATTTTAAACTTTCTAACTTCCAGAGCTATTTTTCCCAGCAGGCAATTTATCAATAAGGTTAACAGGCAATACATTTCATCAGTGCCTATTATTTTACCTTGAGTTTTGACAGATGGATAACTGAATGAGTCACTATATAGCTGGTGGACAGATAAATACCATGTACATATACGCATATATGTTTGTGTACGTGAACAGATATTCAACTTATATTGTTGGATCAATTCTTTGAACCTATATCTTGTAATCTGAGCAACCACATTGAAGATAACAATATACATTCTACTAACCATTGTTACTCTCCTACGAAATTGTTTAGATATCTCATATCTTTGTTTTTATTATTTACTTTTTCTTTAAAATAAAATTGAAAATTTAGATTTCAAATGTACACAAATGTATGAATGCGTCAAATCTTTAGACACATGGACGTTCGCAGGTCTGAGAGACAAAACAGCATATTGTGTCAGTTATGTTAAAAAGACCTCAGTATTGACTACAGTTATAATTGCTTACTAGGTTTGACATACAATGACATGGGACAGTTATTGGTAGACTTTGCCATAGCCTGTGACCCAGTGATAGCGGAAAAGCAAATATTCATTACAAATCTCCCGCCTCTCCTGGGACCTTGTTTAGACTAGAACTGATATTTTTTAAATTTCTTTTCTCAGTTTCTAACATAATTAAAAGCCCTGAGGCAACAATGACAATTTGCAAAGGACATAAAGATATTTGGCAGTTTCAAAATAACCTTTAAGAAAATGGGTCTAACATATCATAACCAACACAGTTGCCTAAACCCCAAGAATAACTTTATTTTTTCCTTTGTCTTGTTGAGACAGGGTCTTGCTATGCACCTCAGGCAGTCGAGTTCACTTTGTAGCCCAGGCTGGTCTCAAACTTGCAATGATCCTCTTGCCTCAGCCTCCCTCTGAGCACTAAGATTACAGGTATGGGCAGCCATGCCTGCAACCCTATGAATAACTTATGTACACAGAATGATACTGAAACTCAGACACAGCAGACCCCTTCGTAACACTGCCCACTGTCTCACTTGAAAGTGTAAGCCTCCTGGTATCTCCTTCACAATGAATTCTACCTCTTCTTATGTATGGCATGCTTCTAGAGCGAATTAATTACATCAAAGCCACACAGAACTGAGGAGGCTCACGACAGTCAACTCTTCAGGTCCTCTCTTTGGAGTCAGCACTTCGGTTCCCAGTAACAAATGCAACTCAGCTTAATCCTTATGCCGCTAAGTACATACAATGCCTACGAGGGTCCCTTGTTCCTCTTTAGCGTCAATGCATAGTGCAGCATGGCTTGGGATCCCAATTTTATGCCTTCTCATGATTTGCTTAGCCATTCTCAGCAGGCAGTCAGCAAAATAACACTGCAGTATGCACCCAAGTACCAAGTGAAATGTAATCTTTTCTTCAAAAACCCTCTATTAATTGTCTCTTGAACAAAATGTAGAATTTACATAAATACGTATTTCCTCTTAAGAAAAATTAAGGATGTGGGGATTCAGAGAAGAAATTTATAAACAAGGCAGTCTGAGTAAGTGAAACCCCTCCCACCAGAAAACAAAACAAAGCAAAACAGAAACGGGCCAACCAAATAGCTCAGTGGATTAACACCCCTGTAAATAGGCACAGGGTCCAGGGGTTTGATCCCTGGGCCTGTGGTGCTGGCCCCACCCCAGATCACACTGAGATTGAGATTGCGCGTGGTGGCACATCTGTAATCCAAGCATTTGGAAGGCTGTAAACAGGAGAATCACTATGAGTCTGATTTAGTAGTGAGACTCTGAACACCCTGTAGACCCTTCCCTAAAATACAGAAAATAAATAAATAAGTGAAACTCAATTTGTGGTCCAGCTTCAATCAATAATTGGAACAACTTTATTCTGTTTATTAACTTTTGCTAAAAGTGTTTCAAAAATTATAAATCAAACAAGTTATACACATTTGGCATTTCAGGACTTTATTTCCTCTTTTATGCAAATAAATACTTCGTTGAAATACATACATGAGGAGTGTTCACAGTTTAAAAATGCAGTGCACTAAAAGACACAATGACATTAATCTCCACAAAACATTGTTTTTGCTTTGTGCTCCTCCCACTGCCCTGCTTCTTTCTGAAGCAGTGCAGGAAGTGCCCTTCCAAGGGAGACTTGAGAAGTCTCCTTAAAACTCTGAGCTACTGGCAGAAAGGAAGGCTCCTGTGCTGGGCAGCTTCATCCTTTTTCACAGGTTCTGATGTGTGATTTCTGCCCCTTCCCCAATGTCAACAGGACTCTGAACAGAAACCTTCTAGGCTGAGGAAGGGGAGGTAGCCACGACAAAGAGGAGTCTTCCCCTTCCACATGAGGCCACCTGGCTGAGCCAGAGCTCACTGAGCCTTGCGACTGCAAACTTGCTACATGGGTACAAGGCGCGCAGGTGGAGGGAGCGCATGCGCCTTGAGCCCCTAGCACAGCGCACAGCCGCTCACAACACAGAGAAGGCAAAATCCGTGTAAATCAGAGAAGTCTGAGAGCCACCGTGCAGGCCCTAAGCACAAGTCCTCCCTCAGTGTGCCATCAACTTAACGGCACCCTGGGGTGCTATGTGTCTCGGAGTGGAGAGCTTTGTGACAGAGGGCAGAGAGGAGGGTTTGTGAGAAGAATGGGAGGTGAGGGGTGCTCCTGGTAGCGGCCGCAGCCTGAGAGCCAACTGGTAGTGTCCAGCATGCTCTAAAGTCTTGAAACCAGACTCAGGCATAAAGTTCTCAGCCAGGTGTGGTGGCATGTGCCAGTAGTCCCAGGACTTGGAAGTCTGAGGCAGGAGACCCTCCAAGAGTTGGAGGTCAGGCTAGGTGAACGACATAGCAAGACCCTGTCTCAAAAAACAAAGAAGTATTAATTTTTTTCTTTTATATTTCATTATATACAAAATTGGCTGAAAAACAAATACATATATATATATATATATATATATATATATATATATATATATATATTACTGGGTGTACAGGGTCTCACCTCACAGATCAGACTCTTAGTGACCCTTCTGTTTTCAGCCTCCCAAGTGCTGGGATTACAGGTGTGTGCCACCCCACTCTGTCTTGCAAAATATTTTATTCAATTAAAAATACAAAAATATTTGAGAAATGGATATTTTGATTAGGGATATCATGTTATCAAAAAGATTCAATTCTTACTTCACTTTTTGGTTAACTGTTACTCTGAAATACAACCAAGCGTAACATTTCTGTTGTAGGCTGATAATTTCTAGTGAGCGTATGAGATAGGTGTTTTCTAAGCACAGAGCCATGTTTTAAAGAATTTAATATTAGCAAGGGCATTCTTAATTTCATTTTGTGTCTGCAATATTAACCAACATTTGCTTTTCAATGAAATAATTTTAACCATGATGAATTTCTGATCATTTTCCTCCTTAGGAATATAATTAGTAAAATATAAAATGTTAATCTCTGGTGCCACAGCCCAAGAACAAAGATCTATGATGATTTAAGTAACAGTTAAGTGAGATCTCTAAAGTGAATCTTGGGTTAGGGTGTTTTATTCCTCAAAAACAGCTACTCAAACCATCCCAGTTTAGAAAAGCTCACTTGGAAGCATACTCGCTTCCTTTTGACCAACTGAGCTTTGTGGAAAGGTCACCACCACAGCAGGGCTTCTTGCACCCGCTGAAATCAAAAGGACGATTAAAGTTTCCACAGTTGAAAATTATCCACTAATTAGAACTAGAAGCAAGACTCCATGAAGTACAGGTGATAACCATAAATCAAAACAATTAGACTGTCTAGAAAAGCAACATGATCAAATCAGAATTGCTATACCAGCTGCTTATTTAATCTAGAGTGGCAATGTTTTTGCATGCCTTGAGAGGTAATTGCAAAAAAAGACACAAGTACACAGTCTTCAGAATTATTACTTCAGTGAGATGTCGATAAATAGCAGTGGTGGTTGCTCAACAGAAATGTTTGGGATTTGGATTTAAAAATAAACAAAAAACAGTGAAAATATGAAATTCCCTAATTAAAATGTTACATTTTTATCCAGGATAAATTGGAAATGTAGCTAAAATCTAATTTTATTGTGATTGGCATTTACTAAGACAAATTTATTATGCAAATATTGATATTTTGTGGTAATAGTGGCCTTGGGAAACACAGTAAACTCCTATATGTAAGAGCAATTATTCTATAATAAAAAAATTTAATGCCCCTCTAAAATTCCATTTCAATTTCCTACTTTGTCAGACATTTCATTATATTTATAATGGGGAAATAGGTACCCTAACTTCACACAATGAGCAATAGAAATCGCTAAAAATATACGCCAGTGTTGTTTCTTTCCGAAATATGTTCATTTTTATTACACATTTATTTCTAGACTTCTCAGGTACAGAATATTTTATAGGGCTTTGTAAATCTAAATGAAACATAACTCTTACTCTGAAAAGATTACACATCTGTAGAGAAAACAGATATTTCACAAACAACAGCAATGCAGAGTTGAAAGTGATGACTACTAAGAAACAAGGAAATGAAATTTAAGCAAATTTAAGCAATTTAGTCCAAAATAGGATAATTAAATGTAATCTTATATAGGATTTTCCCACATACAAATGTAATTTAATGTTAATGACTAACATTGTTATAGAATGTTCTTATTTTATGACCATCACCAAATTTTGAGATTTGTCTCCTGATTTTACTTTCTCTTCAAACTTTTAGTAGATTGCAAACAGTGTCTTAAATTGTGACAAATGAAGATAAAGACTGGATTCTGCAATGAAATAACACAGCCGACCCGCAAGTTTCAGGTGCCAACCTTACAGTAGTAGCTGTTAGTATCAACAGGCATGCGGAAAGTCATGGGATTGACAGGAGGGAATAGGAAATTTATCCAAGAGAAGCCAGAAAAGCTTTGTAAAGACTTTCCCTGAGATTTGCAAAGTGATATGTGTTCTTTGGGTAGAATAGGTGAAGAAGAAATTAAGGACATAGCTCATATTCATCCACTGAAAAGTGTATTATTGCCTTTCCCAAAAGAGCAAAGAGGTGAGCCATAGTTGAAAGTTTGGTAACCAAAGAGAACATCAGGAGATAATACCTCCAAGTCACAGTGCAAAGTAAGAGCTATTTAAGCACTCCAAAATAGAATTCAATAATGCTTTGCACTGTGAAGATTCTATGGCCTGGCAGGGAAGCAGGGACACTGATGCCAGAGGCCAGTTAGAATGAAATGTAGGGGGCAAAGATCTAGTTGTCTAAAAGATTTTGTGATGCAAGATTTTATTTAAACAAACAGAAAGCCAGTTGGTCTGGACATGGAGATATAAGCCTTGCAAGTTCAAGGCCAACCCAGGCTCTGTCTTAGAAAAAAGAAGAGAGAGAAAGAAGTTTTAAAAATTCAAATGTGTTAACATCCAGGATGCTGACTGAATTTGGTTTGAGGCAGTGCATTGGTGACTAACATGACCCATTTAGCCACTAACTACTTTTCTGAATGAGAGAAAGGAGAATGGAAAGGGGAAGACACATAAAAGACCTCAAAGAGAAGACAAATAGGGTTTAAATTTCTGTTACGTATAAGAGATGGGGTGTGAATGTTTAACTCAGACAAATACTTCCTTTCCAAGTAAGAAGAGTAAACACATGGAAACAACACTGGGGTCCCCAAGAGAGTTTCATGGGAAAGAAATAAGGTAATCATCAGGAGCCCTGAGCCACCAGTGTAAGCATAAAAGTACTTGAAACCATCAGGGTGAAGAAAACATGCTAGGTTCTGTGATGTCAGTCTCTGGTGAGCGCCAGTCAAGAGTCACCAGGACACTGGAGAAGACAAGAGGCATCTGTTGATGGCACTGAAGCCAAACTACCCCCACTCCCAAGCCTGTGAAACATGAACTAAAATGATCGCCCTAAGCCAGCAAATTTATAGGGAAATAGAGAAAGGTAACTTGTGATTTCTCAAGTTACATGTTTATATATAAGCTATTCTCTTTTTTTAATGGAATAAATGCCAGCATTTCCTAATGCGACAGAATAGCTCATAAAAAGTCATAAATTTATCTTCTATACTTGGCTGAATCTTTGGGCAAGTAACTGTTCAATAAATATTCACATAATTGCATATGACAGGTAATATTTCATAATAGTTTCTTCATTCTCATTTTAGTGATTTTATTCTGCTGGCTTATAATACATGGTTAGGGTTTTAGAAGAATTTTGAAATGTAGAATTAATATATTTTCCATTATGATTAGTTGAATTAGATATAGAATTAAACCAAAGAAGCATGCAAAGACTAAAACCCAATATTTTGAAATATGACTATGTTGAAATAAAAATTATATATTCCCCTTTTACAGTAAAACAATTTCAAGTGACAATAAAATAATATACACAAGATTGTCCTGTTTCATTTTACATTCTCCACAAGTAAGATAAATAGTATCTAAAATGGAAATTGCTCTAAAATGTTTGAGGCCTTTGTTCTTCATGGATTTAGTGTCATATAATAAAACATTAATGATATCAAAAATTATCAAGTTTATTTCTGCTAATTAATATATGTGAATATTAAAGTATTTTAAAGCAACCACTCCTACCTATAATAAGTTACTATGGCCACTTTTGCAATACACCACAGTATCTAAAAAGTTCAGCATTTTATCTTTTCTTTTTATCCATATAGAAAGAATTTTCAATTAAATATTTTTACCAACTTGCCCTATTTCTGAGGACAGCTTGACTGTAGATATAGAGCTAATATTTACTCGATCATTTTGCAATTTATTGCGGTTTTTGACAATGATGGCAGACATATGAAGATACAGGCATCTTTGCTTAATGAAAAGAGGGCACTACGTTTCAGAGTATAATAGATCAGGATCCACCTGTTCCTGAACAGATTATTTAGTTTTGTTGAGCAATAATTTCCTCATCTTCAAAATGAATATAACATCATCTTGTAGATGTGCCTTAATCTACATGAAACACACAGCAATGTTAAATCCAGGAATACTGAATACATATTCTTATGAATATTAGTTTTTTTACAACTAGAGTTGGTTTTAAATTTCTCAATAATATAGCTACCTAAGTAGGAATGTATAAAATGTTCAGTTGAACTCTTATATCCCATAAAGTATTATATATTTTGAACAAAATGTCTTTGCTAAATAATTTTTACTCTTCTAGATTATTTCATAAACATATCAAAGTTCCCACAAATACTGACTTGAGTGCATCAGAAGATATGTATTTCTGGATGATGTGTATTATGTAAAATGAAACAAAAAAAGACAAATTTAAAAATCAGAAACTCTCACATACAAACCTACTTCATCATACCCACCAAAGTAATTTGATGTTGGCAGAGATTACATGATAGGAATACTTAAAAGAACTGAAAGAAATTCCATGGAGGAACAAAATATTGCCTATTTCATTTTCACAGAATTAAAAAAAAAACTGAAGGGACATAACTTTTATTAAAAATATCAGTTCCTGACCAGCCAAATAGCTGGTTAAAGCACCTACAAGCAGGGCCAAGGGCTAAGGACTTAATCCCCAGCCATGCCATGCTGTACCCACCCCCAGAGTGCACTGAGACTGCAATTGAGACTGGGTGTGGTGGCGTGCACCTGTAGTCCCAGGTCTTGGGAGGCTGTAAACAGGCAGATCACTGCAAGTCCAATCTAGTAGTGAGACCCTGAACACCCTGTAGACCCTTCCCTAAAATATAGAAAACAAAATCAGTTCCTAATGATGTCATATGATACCTGAGCAATATTTGCAAAATACCATAAAAACGCTTATGTGAATGATGATAATTTTCCAGTGCTATATCTGATATTAAATATTTTCAAAGCCATAAGTAGCATTTATATGCAAGCAATATATATTCTAAAAATTAAGATATTGGCCATTGTTAATTATAACCTTGTCTGTTAAAATGCAATATGATAAATATTTCTTGTCAATGTACCCATTTGGATTGCACAGTAATCAAACTTCTAGAAAAATGTCATTACTCAGTGCTAAAACTTAGAAATGACAATGTCATGAAGAGGACAGTGCATCTTTTGTTTTAATCAATTTTTAATAAAACCACATACCACAATAGAGGAAATTGTTTTGCTTCAGTGTAAAAGGGCATCAAGAATATGACACCATCATTATTAAGTCGTTTAAAATAATGTCACTCGGTGTGGAACAGCACTGTGATCACTGTTTATATCATCAAACACCATATCATACCTAAAATAATTGTACAGAAACATTTCTCTGAAGTGATAGGAGAAACAGAACTGTACCACTGACTTACACAACAAATTTTTCCTTTTAAAAATGCAATATTTTGGGTCAGGGAGATGGAAAGACAAGGGGATGCAAAAAGGATTAAGATGGATAAATATAACATACTAAGTCCCCACCATGAATGCATTCATTACGTATCACAGGAATATATTAATAAATATGCAAAATGTTTGATTCCTTTTGAACTAGGACGGTCACTCAAGTTCGCCTTGCTCTCATGACAGCGCTAGCTGGACCTCTCTTGCACGGGACTGCATTTGCTCTAACAAAGGGCTATCATGTCTATAGCTGGTTGGCCACACAATAGTCCATTTTCACTGCTCACAGACTCATGCCTCTCATTCCTTGAACAGTCTGTAATGAGCTTCTTTTATTGGTAATAGAAGAGAAAAACCATACAGTCCCGCTTACAGGGGTTTAATCAAAAGTGAGAACAGAGAGATTTTAAATGATGTAGGGATTTCTCTGTAACAATTATTACTAATAATGTAAAAGATAAGTGGTTAATTTATCCTTATATTTCTACCTAATATATGGGAGGCATTTCTGGAAATGGTATTTTTCACATACAACTGTGCAATTATTGGGCCTATTTTTAAATCTTATGGCATCCATCATTGAATATTTTCAAATATGTGTTTAATGTTCCTGTCTACTGGAGATTCTTCTCAGAGTGACGACTCTTTCTCCACCTACTATTGCTGTTGAGTCCATCCAAGGCAAAAGATAGTGGAAGAAACTACATTTACTAGATAATCCCTGGCTGATGCAAATTCACTTAAATTCCAGTAAAACTTGCATAAAACCTGGCCTCCCAGAAACTTAACTGAGAATGTCACTGGAAAAAAAATTCCAATAATGAAGGTGGAACACCAGGGTTTTACACTGAACCATATTCCCTGGCCCCCACATTTCCTTATTTTACTTTTTATTGGAAGACAGAGTGGCACATCGCCAGATCAATTGATCTGGCAGGGCTGCCAGGTTTGACCCTCCTGCCACAGACCCTGAGCACTGGAATGACAGACAGGCATCACTATACCTGACCTGAAAAAACAGTCACACAGTTTTTGCATTCTTTTCTTTTTACTTGAAACCTCATTGTAAATTTGAACGCACAACTTGATAAGACTAGAACTCCAGTAAGCAGAATTTTCCCCAAGATCTTTACAGCTACAGACACATTTTGAGAATACTCTGAGCACCACAATGTCCACTCCACCATAACAATGGTAACTACACCTTTTCTAAATGAATATCAATAGTTTAAGACATGATTTTGAAAAAAAGTCCTTTCTCTGGGAAAAAGAAAGGCAAATCACAAATACAACACATAAAACAAAATTTCGGTTTTATGGAGGTACAAATATCAAAACAGAAGAATCAGAAAAAAAGTTTAATCAAGAATGTTTTATATTCTCATATAACTTTCTGGATTTCTGTGAATTTTTATTTACTTTTTAATTTATAATGTTAAGTGTGAAGTATCTTTATTAGTTATAGAATTTTAAAATTTATTTCGTTAAATGCCCTTGTAAGGCATCATCAACGAGTTTACCTTTTTTCAACTTTTTCAATAATCTCTATCTTATATTTGAAATGACAAGATATCTTGCGTGCCCTTTGTTCTGCAGTAGATACATGCATACAGCCAAATTACACAAGAAAAACAATATTCAGGTAATAAACTATAGACCTGAACATTAAAAAACTAAAAATAAAACTGATAAATTGCTATAAAACAAGAAATGTATAATGAGGTGCTTTGATTTATGATATTCATTCTCATTTCACATGAGCAATCTATCTTAATACATACTACAAAACTTTGCATCTGGTTTATTAAGTAGTACATTTCACATTTGCTTGTTCCAAAAGAGAAGGAAAGCCTTTGGGTAATGTAGCAGATCATTTCTATTTACTGGAAGAAAAATGTTAAGTAAATTTTAAAGGTGCAGCTATGAAAGTATGATTTGTTCTGTATTATTGACCAAGTACTATAATCACTATATACATAGTAACAATCACAACGTGATAATGTGGAGGTATACAAACACGTCAATATATGTTGATTTCTCTGTGTTTGTGGAGGGATGGACATACTTGGTCAGCTAATGTGTTTAATTGAAATTAATTTATGTCTTCTTTCTCCATATTTTCCATGCATTTATAACACTATCTTCCACTCTAGAGATCCTAACTTCTGTGAAAGGCAATCATGTTGATTGCCAGTGAATCTAATCTTTTCCAAGGCAGATGTTTCTCCCTGTATAAAAAAAAATTTAGAAGACATCTCTAATGTCACTACCATGGATGCCATTTTACTAAGTAGAAAATACACCAAAGTCAGCTGAATGTATCTGTGTAGCAGATATACTTTGGAGTTTACTCATATTTGATATTTGCTGCAAAAACCTAAGTAAAATAAAAGAACATAGCCCACTACTTTCTCCATTTTTCTTTGCAGAAACTATATCCCAGGTTATATGAAGTAATTTGGTTAATTTATAGCTAATTCAAAGGAAAAATGAGGGCAAAACAGCAGAACACCAAAAAGTAAGTCTTAGGTTCTTTTTACATACTAAAAGTCATTATAAAGGGAAAGTGATTTTAAGTTTTACTGAAAATGAATAAAGACAGAAATGTGCAGGACCCCCACCCATCGCCTCTTAGGAACTAGAAAGCAGCTCTAAGTGAGTCCAAAGAGGGGAAGCTTAATTCAGGGCCCTCTGAGTCCTTCACAATGCTGTATATTGTCAGTTCTGGTGAGTTTCTTAGGTTTTTGCTTTGGTTATTAATTTAAGACATTCATAAGACAACTATATAATGATTTTTATAAATATAAACATTAATTTAATCCTATTTTCAGTTTGAAAAATCTCTTTTAGGCTAAAAAGGACTATATGATTTTTCAGTGAACATTCAGAAACTTTTTATTCAAATTGTTGACATAGATCATTTTGATAATAATTATGAATTTGTACTAAGTAGGATAGATTTCAGATAAATGTGTATATAAAATAGCTGACACTGTGTATGACTTTTTATTTTGTAATGTTGATTGTCATGTACTATTAATGAATAAACACATATATATTAAAACAGTTATCAAGGAAAAATAAAATTACATGCCAGACAATAGCAGACTACTTATTATCTGGCCTTAGTTATTATTTCTCAGTGATGGGTTATATTTCTGAGAATTTAGGGTTGCTGTAGTTACTCTACTACATTTTTGTAATTTTTAGCAAAGGTCAATTTTACCTCTCAGGTGTTAACAATGTCTGAGGACACTTTTAATTAATAGAACTGGAAAATCACCACTCTGTGTAGTAGATGGAAACCATGCTATTGAACATGGTACGACAGAAAGGACAATCTTTAAGTATCAATATGAAAATTAAGAAATCTTAATGTGTTTAATCATGTCTTTTATTTTGGATTACAAGTGATATAGAATCATTTAGCCTAAATAATTATTTATGTCTACTTTAGAATAATTGCATGATTTCCAAGGTAAGTAGTGACATCAAACAATAGTCATAGCAAAAATAACCTAATAACTGTTTCCTCCCTACAGATATTGTCATTTTGACTTATGAATGTACATAATTTTTTCTTCAGCACTCTACCCAGCAACAGGGTTAGGCAGTCTTGCACCAGTTTAGCAAAATACCAAGTTCAAACAACCTTTGCATTGTTTTAACCTGATTGATTGATTGATTGATTGATTTTGACAGAACTGGGGTTTAAACTCAGACCCTTGCACTTGCCAGGGAAGCGCTTATTCCACTGAGCCATGTCCCTGGCCCTAACCTGTGTAATTTAATTTTAAGCTTCTATCACATTGGAAACTAAAGACAAAATAACAATAGAAAATACTGTCAATTGAATTCATTTCTAACTTTTCCTTCCAATTTTATTAGCAAGCATGTAAATAGTGGCCATCTGGATTGCAAAAAGGAAATAACATTTTCTGTTTCTAAAAACTCAGCAATAACCATAAGCAGAAAGAAATAGACTTCATCAGATTTCCTTTTGTATTGCTTGAGCCTAGGGACACAGCAAAATGCTGACATGTCTGAGATATGAACATAAACTTTGATTGTGATTGAATATAAAACATTTTATTTTACCTTTTACTTCTTCCTTGAGTTCATTAATATTTTTAATTTTCACACTGCCAGAAACCTGGTACTGTGTTTCAGTTAGAAACAAATTTAACCCGTAGGGAAGGAGAAATACCACCCTAGGAGAAAAAGTTCCGTCCTCAGCTTGCCAAGAAAGATACTCCAAGCTACAAGAACGTTTGACAGCAAGTCTCTGTTCCATGTCCCAACTACGCTGTGACGCATCACCATTCTTAAACACAAATATATCTTCAAATGCTGGAATGGATTATTGTTCAAATTAGGGCAGCTAAAACTCTTCTTAGCCTGTCTACCGGTTCCAAAATCATTTAAATTGCCTGTACCTCATGGGCAATGACATACCAACCCCAAAGAAGTGCCTTCAAAGTAATCTGTAGCCTAACCTCACTCTCAGAAAGCTTCCATGAAATAGTGGTTAATGCTAGTTGTTGTTTTCAATAGAGAAGTTTATGAGTGCTCTATTGATTAAAAGAATTGAAAAGATGGATGAGGAAGACAGAAGAAACTGATGAAAATCTCATTTGCTACTCATACTGTTTTATTTTCTTTAGTCCTTGATAAAGTACTGTCCATGCACTGCACTCATTAAATCATGCAGCAGCTTTTAAATAATACAATAGAAAATGCACAAGATTATTCTAGTCACGAGTGGCCAAATGCACTGATGTTCATTTAACTTTTTAGAAATGAAATAATCAGCCTATTTCTGTGAGATACATTTAGGATAAAAAGTATAATTATCCCATCTTTGCCTGAGAACAGATCTTAACATTGGATTCTTGTACTTCACTGAGATGAGACAAGACAGAATAAACACTAAGCCATCCTTGTGGAGTGGGGTGACCACAGATCTGGTCAGTCAGAAACAGTCAGATCTATCGAGACTGTCATTAACCTTAAGGTCTCTAAACTTCAGGCTTTGCTGCTTGGAGAAGTGAATTGAATTGGTATGCCAAATTAATTGCAATGAATTGGAAAGGAAAATTTATCAATTTCTAGGAAAAAATTCTAATAGTTACCAGATTACACCAAGTACAAAATGTAGGGAACAAGTAACAAAGTAGTAGGCAGAGCAAAGGGAGAATATGTGTAAAATTTTGAGGCGTTAATGAAGAAGCAAATTTCAGTGGACAGTTGATTGGTGGTTAGTGGCTTGGCTGCCAATGTTAAGAACACGGTACCTTACCCCTGAGCAACACACATAGACCAAGGATTTAGAGAAATAGCTGACGGGCCTCCTGAACTATTTTCTTTCCAAAGATGCTGCTATTATCTAAATTACTCCATTCATGCCCTTTCAGAGACCCTGGAAGAGAACTGACCACCAGTGGGGCAGATGTTCAGTCAGCTGGGGGCTGACTTCAATAAAACTACGTCTATTTTCTCCCATTTTATAATTGGGCATGAGGGTGAGCCTTGATTTTTATTTTTCTTCAGTAATTGTTAAGTTTCTTTGCTAGATACTTGTCTCCACGGTATAAGTGCTCATATATTCTGAAAAATAATTCAAAGGAAGTAGGTCACCCTCCCTACACTCAGCCTCTAGAAAGCAGTAGCTTACATGAATGGCAAGCTGGCCCAAACACATACTATGAATTAGGTATATATATATATATATATATATATATACCTCACTAGAACTTTCTATATTGAAACCTAAAATGAATTTATTAGTTTTTCTTAATGATAGAGAATAAACCTAGATGCTCATTATAACACTGAATAGTAATGGAAGCACAACTTGAAAGATGCAAGAATTGTCTTGTGCTCTCTCCATAGGCTTAAAATTCTGAGCCAATGTGAGACAAATTTTCCGAGTTCTTTTTATTGGCAGGGAACATGATTTGGCACATAACTAGGAAAAAATTGAAAACTATTATGACAACAAGAGTACCACTTCAGAAGTTTAAGTCAGGAATAAAATATTGATTGCTCAGTAATGTAATTGAGATCTCTAGCTCGATCACTGCCAAAAAGCGAAGCGGTGTTTCTTTGGCAAACTTTGCAGCAAAATGACATCAAGTAAAATGCAATAGAGAACCATTCTAAATATAGCCCAGGAAAATGTCATAAGTTTAGAACACTGAAATGAACAAATAGCTTAAAAATGGGACATAATGCCAGACACTTAAAAGAAACACAAATGTAACCCCATAAAAAATTTTGGGGGTGAAATACACTGCATATAAACTCAAAAAACAAAGGGCAACACTCTCATAATTTAAATATGTTTAAATATGTAATAATACTTCACATGACACAAATTTTACAAAATGACTGCAAATGGAAGAGACCATGAATGAATCACATATGCACAAATGCACAGCTTCTTCTTTTCAGAATTCAAGAGGTACACATTCTATTTCTACAAAGTTTTATATGAGTTTTTCCAAAAAATTTTAGAAAAAAATTTTTTGATTTTGTAATATTGTATTACTTTTAGCTTTAAAAATAAAAAAGTTTGGAAATATATTAAGTGAAACTGTAATATTATTATCAAGTACATCATAGGTGAGTTGGCGAAAACTGTGGAAAGGGGAGGCTGGCGGGATGTTACTGTACAGAAGCTTCCTACTGGTGGGAGAGACAGGTGCAGGTCCGAAATCTGAAGGCCTAGAGTCAGGAATGTTTCATGCACTCATTTAGAAGAGGAAATTCTCAACAGTTGTTCATTCCCTTCCTTTAAGCTCCATGAAGAGTGGACATAGGATCATTGTTGAGTTGAGTGGATTAGGCATGGAGCAGGGAGAAAAACGTATCACCTATTGTGATTTTTGTTGTTGGTTTGTGTTCTTGGTTGTCAAAACTTTGTATTTCGCATTTGGTCTGCTCTTACAGGATGAGAAAAAAACCAGCACTAGCAAATAACTTTTTTTTTTAGCACTTATCCGTAGATCCATAGAGGAAAGCTTTATTTTTATTTATTTTTTTTGAAATTTTATATTATTTTATTTTGAAGAGCAAAAGCAAGAGCAGAAATCAGAAACAGACAGAAACAGGGTGACATGGAACAATACATATATTACATATTTTCAAAACAACAGCTGATTAACAATGATTGATATATTATGCATTTTTATCCTCAAATTGGTTACTCAGGTCTATTTCATTTGATACTGGGGATTGAACTCAGGAGCTTGCATTCTACTGAGCTATCTCCCCAGCCCTGAAATCTGTTATTCAGATTAACACATATAGTTATGTAAGATTGGCTATATGATTGAATATTATACCACTTGCTTTCAGAAAATATGAAATATTTATTCTGGTCTCTCTTTTCCTCATGGTCCTCTACGTGTGTACCATATCTAAGGTCAAATCAATTATTAATATGCTAGCTTTTATATACATTCTTTAAAAAGTTTAAAAAATCACTTTTTTGTTACAAGAAAAGATTCTCTCTACAACTTTTAATGAGTATGTCACTGGAGAATAGTTTCCTTCTTTATTTAAACATCAACATCACACCTTCTATTGCCTTCTTATTTCCTCCTTTTCCCCTTCCAGTGCACTAAAGTATTTCCTCATATGCTAAATCAGGAGAAGGAAAAGAGGAAGGAAATAATGTACATCATTGATTATCACATAAAGGATAGATCAGTAGATACTGTTTTTTTATTCCTAATTGAGGAAAGCTTTAAATGGCCCTGTTTATTCTGGATCAAATATCCGTGAGACTTTGGGCAGAACACATTATGTCTCTGAACTTCATCTTCTTTGTAAGTACAAAGAGATCCTCGATTAGATTATTTCTCTAGTTAGTGATCAGCAATGTGTGGCTTGTTGCTCTTACTAAGTAGTTGGCTTTTTGAAGAAAGCCAGGGCATTTTTACAAGTCTAAAGCCTTAGGATACGATGCTGATTGGCATATATTTAATAGTTCGTAAATGTTTGCTGAATTATCTTATTTCAAGTAGTTAATTGTTAAATCCTTATAGGAATGACATATATTAACAATGTAGCTACCATTCCAAAATATTAAAATATTGACTTGTTTTCACCTTTACATAAAAAATTATATTAAAAAATCTATTCCAAACAGATATTAATAAGCATTAACGACTGTTGTGGAGGGCGGGGAGATGGCTCAGTGGAATAAGCACTTCCCTGGCAAGTGCAAGGGCCTGAGTTCAATCCCTGGTTTCACCAAAAAAAAAAAAAGAATGTTGTGGATTGAACTTCCACAGAATTTGTAATGCTGTATGAAATGGCTGTGTTTTAGCAAAGAGATAGGTGCTCATCAACATCATAATAAATTAATTTTTCAGAGTGCAGGTATATAAATCTCACTTGCTTTTTTTATAGCCATTTCTCAATTGGGGCTTTATAAATTCAGTATTTAAAATAACACACATGGAAGGAATGATTCAAGACAAAAGTGTCCTATAGCCCAGAAGAAAGTTTTATCTTGATTGGTGCCCTTTTCATAACCCCAGCCCTGCCAGCCTACGCTGGCTTAGGAGACAGTGAGAAGAAGAAGCCTGTTTCCTAAGTAGTGGATGGAAGCCCTGGTGCTGCAGGGGTCAAGCCTTCCTTGGACTTCAGGAGTCCCCATTCACACAAATACTCCAGACAGTGGGGGCAAACCGTGTTGCCCAAACTGTACCCTAAAACCTATGATGTACTGCAAAGTATAAAATGTCCAACTAAACCTGGACACTGGACATTTAGTTTGGAAATAAAAAGAAAAAACTACACATTAATATCATTTGCCTTCTAAGCAATGCACAGGCTGTAAATTCACCACCAGTGCTCTGCAATCACATAAGAACTTTGTATTTCCCTCTTTGAAACGTGACAGAACAACATATTGCAGGAATCAAAAGATGCACAAGAAACTAGCAATGGAAAAATTTGGGATGAAAACCCAATTGTTTTTCTGAGTAAAACTAAGTGTAAATTCTAATTGCTTTTAATTCTTCTAGAAACACTGTCTCAGAATGTCCTTACAGAACACGGGTGGAGCAAACATTGGTGATATTTCCAAACCAGTGTAAGGAACTCTATGCTTTTTTATTAAGAAAGAAGGTGTTAATAAGGTACATACGCTACAAAAGCAAATTGTTTCTTCAGCTTGTCAAGGATACATAGAAATGAAAGATAAATGCATGTTACTATTAGCATCCCTTAAGTGAAGTACACCAAAATATTTTCTTTTGTACAAAAACATCAGTATGAAACAAGGAAACCACCAGAATGCTAACAGAAATGTCTAACTGTTGAACTTTACATATTCCTAGGAACTTAGCTATCTGTAACTGTTTACCATGACACAAAGATCAGACGAGAGGGAGGCTTCTTATCCAGAGCAGATCACCAGCCTTGGAAGTCACTGTTATCTATTCTTCCATTTTATAGGACAGGAATTTCCAAGGCTTAGAGGAGACTGTTATTTTATTTTTGTGGCACAGAAGAGTGAACCTGGAGTCTTCATAATAAGCTACAACTGAAGCAGTTTGTATTTTTATGTTTTTATTACTATTATGAGAAACAGTATGGCTAAGTCACTGAGTTGCTCAGACTGCACTGACGTGTGCGTTCCTCTTCTCAGCCTCCCAGAGAAGAAGGATGCTGAGGCATGCAGAGTTGGTGCACTGGGCCAAGACCCCAAAATTTCAAGTCATTTGTCAAAAGTTACCAAAAACCTGGTAATAGAACTAGCTTAGAATTAAGTCTCCAGAGTCACAAGAAGGGTCCCGGAATGAGCTTTCATTTCCAAGCCTTACGTGTTCAAACTAGGAGAAGGCGCCTGTGGTTTTACATTATTTTTTCCTTAAAAATGTGAAAGGGAAAATTCTAAAAGCAGGATGAACTTTAAAAGTCTGGACACTGTGCAAAACCTACCTATAAATACTGTATGTGGCTTTTACTTAACAGTGATCATAGTAATTTCAAAGGTTGAATGGGACCTTCTTACTCAGTGTACTTCCTCATGGAAGATGCCTACTGAGAAAATCTGGTTTTATTTGATGCATTGAAACAGTAGGGGAAAAGATCAGCACATGGAAATTGGCTGCAGAGGATTATGGGATACCTTTAAAGAGAACAGCGAAGATTTATCTTATCAAATTTTAAAATTGTAAAGCATATGCTACAATCCTGTTGAATGTCCTAAATTAAGACTTTTTAAAGTTGTAACAAAACCATCACCTAAAATTTGTGAATGTGGCAAATGCAGGAGAGAAGATGAGGATTATAATTTTTTAATGAGAAATCTCTAGGTCTTGATTAATCTGAATCATTCAGAGATTACCACAATGAAACCTTAACTGTGTGTTTTTAACTTAAAGAGGGAATACCTTCAGCAACTGAAAACTTGATCTACATTTTTAGGTTGAGAGCTTCGATTTGGAAGTGGGTAGGAAAATCTCTTGTCATGCTAAGATGCAACATGGCTACTGTGGAAGTTAAATGTACATCCATATTTATGTCTTTTCCACCTTGGTCTTGGATGGTGGAATGACATAATATGTGCCCCTCTCCCCGGCAGGGGTGGTAAAGTGGTAGACAGGGAGGTGCGTTATTCCTGCCAAAACTCAGTTGTTCGCTTATGACCCATATCATTTCTGTACTCTGCGTTAAAATTTAGTCCTGAACTGAGGATCATGCTCTTGAAATATTTCAGTGCCCTGGAATGCAGAAGGGACTGCAAGCAGACAAGACCAAGGCATGGAATTTTGAATTGTGAACAGTAACAAAATTTTTGTGTGGATCACATTAAAATGCTTTGACTGATCATAAAGCTAGTTGTGTAACTATTTGTGCTCTTAGGAAAGAGGTTTGTAACTCCCCTAACTTTTAATATAGTCCTTCTTCCTTGTTTTTGATTTCAAGATGAAAAAGTAATATAAATTATCAAATACATATAGAAAAAAGCACAAATATCTAGTTTCCTCCCTTGAGAAGGAACATTTGGGGCATTTTAATGGCAAATATTTTTCAAATTTTCATAGCAGTTTACAATGTTTTCAGGACATAAGTGGCAGTTTTGCAAGAAAATCATTCTTTTAAAATAACACACTGAAGGAAATGAAGAAGAATTGGAAAAGAAAGAAGAATTGAGATATACTGTGTGCAGGTACAAGCTCCCAAGAGGATGATCAATACGTATGGGAGGCATGTACGAACAGAAAAATAAACAGAAGTATACATCAGCTTGGTGGGTCAGTGTATACTTCTATCCTCAGCTCTCTGTGAGGCTGAGGAAAAAGGATAAATAAAATTTTTTAAAAACCTGAAAACAAAATGTGATATTTTACAGTAAAGGGGTAGAGTATGGCATCATCCTCAGCCGTTCTCATTTTTATTTTGAAACAAGGTCTCACCAGGTTGCCCCCTACAGACTCAGCTTTGCAACCTTGTGCCTCACCCTTTGCGGTGGCTTGGAGTGCAGGCTTGCGCTGAAGTCTCTCACTTTCATTCATTTTTTTTATAACTAGAAGTTTCATTCTAAACCATTTATAGTAGAAGATTTCTTTTAGAGAAGCTGAAAGTCACAGGAGAATCATGTAACATATGAGTCAGAATCTAACTATTATGGGGTAAAATAATAACCTGGGTTCCAACATGTGTTGTGTGACAGTCGATTAGCTAGGGCTTGGGTAAGGAAGCTGCACTGTGGCTTAAGGACAGTTAGCAGAGCTGTGCATCAGCACCGATGTGTCACCTTGTAGCAAACACATATTCCAGAATTATTCCCCTGCTATCCTTCTCAGCAACCCTCTTGTTTACTTGTGTTGCATTCACACCAACAATAGTCCTATCCTCAGAACACTGCCATTGCCATATGTACAGCTTGTATCCACTTGTCCCTCCAAAGCCTCATGCAGTCACGAAGTGGACCTCCAGAGTTTGTGATTAACTCATGATCCACTGCGATTATGGGTGTGAGTGCTGCTGGGATTATGGGTGTGAATGCCACACCCAGCTTGGGGTGGACAGCCTGAGTGCAACAGAAGGGAGACAGACTTGTTCTCTGCAGCTGTTGTTGCTGCCACTGCTCCTGTCATTTTTCTCTTCCCGCTTTGCTGTTTTCTGCCACCATGACCTGTTGCCCTCTGCCATGTACCAGTCTGCCTTGGAGCCAGCTGAGTATGGACTGAAGCCTCCAGTAATGTGAGTTATACAAACCTTTCGTTCCTTCATTTTGAGTGTCAGGTATTTGTCCCAGCAATGGGGGGAGAGTAACTGAGACACTACACACACACACACACACACACTGGGCTTTTATTCATTCTTTATTTCTAAGTACCAGTGCATATGTCCAGATAATAGTGAGTATCTCAGAAACAAAGAATAGGACTAGAATTCCCATTGGCATTATGGGAACATGGACAGGACAATGTAAAGCTTCTACACGTGCTCTTAGTAGCATAATTGAAATCTCCAAATCCCACCCTGTGTGCCCACTGATACAGTTTACTACCTCCAGAAGATACTATGTTGTTTTAAAAGTATGATTTTTAAAAATCAATGTAATTTGTGTAAATGGACCTCTCAACTGGAAATGATAACATGCAAGTCAGGTAAAAATTGAAAGCAACGTTGGGTGGTTGGGTTAAAAGTCATGCATACTGATGGGTCCAAAGGGTACTTGTTATCTCAGCACTTAGGAGGCTGCAGCAGGAGGATCACAAGTTGGAGCTAACCTACCTAGAGTACAAGGCAAATCGAGGTAAATAGAAACCAGTACCACAAGCTACCCATGTAAGAGCCTAAATGTGCAGGAACACCGTACATACCTGAAAATCAGGTGGGAATGCTGCATTATTAGTGTAATTATTGTATTTGGTAAAGAGAAGACTGAAGTGAATAAGTAAAATGCACATATTTGGGAATGAGACAGTCTAATAAAAGCTAACCAGCAATTCTATACACAGGCATAATTTTCTGTGTCCATGAAAAGTAGGATATGCAAAAGGCATTTATTTGAAACTTAATGAAATTTTTAACTGTAAAAATGATTACCAGGGCTGACTAAACAGCTCAACAGATTAAAATGCCTGAAAGCAGGTGCATGGGTCCGGGTTCTATTCCCAGGCCTGCCATGCCAGCCCCGCCCCCAGGATGTACTGAGATAGCAACTGAGACTGGGCATGGTGGCATGCACCTGTAATCAGCTCATGGGAGGCTGTAAATAGACAGATCACTACAAGCCTGATCTAGTAGAGAGACCCTGAACAACCTATAGACTCTTCCCTCAAAAATACAAAAAAAAAAAAAAAGGAAAGAAAATGATTACAAACTAGTGCATGTAAAATACTCACAAAACTGTACACATACTTTTTCAGAAAAATTGAACGTTGTATAATATTGTCTTCCTTCAATATCAGTCACTTTGTGAGAGACATCTACCATCTATTAATCACTTAGTAAAACTGCAAAATAATTTGGCATCAAATAGAAAATAGAACTAATCACAGAGAGGCATGTTCATGTGCCTTGGTACATATTTGGGCAGCTTTTCCAAGTATATATTGTTTTATGACATCAAAGTATGCTGCACTGTAGGAGGTGTGCTGCAGCTCAGACAATGCTACAATCATTGCCCAAGCACTCTGCCAAACACAAAGGAAGAGGAGAAGCTAATAGACCTAGCTGCAAGAAGGAGCATCTCTGGTACCCAGAACACAGGTTAGGCAATGCCAATGCTATGAAGATTGCCCCCAGAACTACCTAGCAATTCCATTTGACTCAGCTATTCTTCCTGATACAGCTAAAGACAGGCACACATTACACTGATCCATGCAGACCCATGTTTATAGCATCACAATTCATGATCACTAAATCTTGGAAGCAGACTTAAGGGTCCATCAACTGAGGAATAGATGAAGAAAGTGTGGTATTTCTATTGAATGGAGCAATACACTGCCACAAGGAAATATAAACTTTTTTAAAACATTTGTAGTAAAATAGATGCACCTCGAGACCATCCTGTTAAGTGATAGAAATCACACACAGATAGACAGACAGACACGCACACACACGTACGCACACACACACAATCTTGAATATCACATGTATTTCACTTGTACAAGAAACTCAGTTATACATAAATAACAAAATAAAAAGCAGATAATAGGAGATGGGGAGGTAAATTTTTCTCCAATGGAAAGGAGATTAAGAGATAGAGGGAAGGGGAAGGGGAAATGAAAGGGGGAGAAAGAAGGAGTTGAAAGTGCGATATCCATATACCAACCCCCCACAGGAATGCCATCATTCTGTACCCTAAACATGTATTAATGCAAATAAATAAATAGATAGATAGCAAAGGAAGGATATTCAACATGAAGGTTTAAAATTTTTGGATAATACTACTTTGGGAGAGTTTCTAATTTGGTGAACACCTGCAGAGGAAATGCTTGATATAAGACAGGAGCCAAGCATTCACACAGAATATGGCATGCTTATTTAACCACAAATATAGTTGTATTATGCTAAATAAGATAATGTCAGGGAATTTATTAGGATTGCTCTTTTAATATTTTCCAGGAGAATATCAATATTCCATGTGGCTAAAATAAAAAGGAGATAATTTTAACTTTGCCTCAAAGTACACTGTTCCATAAACAATTATTGTCATTATTTGAGTTCAAGTCAGGCTTGTTAACATCAAATATGGAAGTTTTATGATACTCAGAAGGGCAAACTAATAATATGAAGTATTTTTGTACTTAAAACCAATGAAAAACATTTAAATACTTGAAATCTTTCCCTCAAATGTCATGGGTTATCTTTAGTAAAGGTAAAGTGTTTTAAAAAACACTTTACTGAAGGCACAATTAGGTGACACAATCAGACACTTTTCCCTAAATGAAAGTCACTGTGGGCACGCAGCATCTGGAGTCAGGATGAATCCCGAGCACAGTGACTCTGACTCATAAAAGTTGAAAAGACATTACTGCGGTAGTTTTTAATGTCCCATGACTATGTTAGAGGCTATTAATGATTGGCATGCAGTACTTTATGGGGCATAATTTGTTATGCCCCTTTTGCTAGCAATAAATTTAAATTCTTTCACTTCCAGGTAATTGTATACAATTATTTTTGATCTCCAGTCCTATGTGTGAAGAAAAGAGGTTATGTTTAACTAATTAGTGATCGTAGCAGTGGTGCTGGTTGGACATGATGGTGGCACATAAATTAGTATGGCACTTCGAATATAAAAATAAAATAGCCCTGAGGCTTCTACTATTAAAGGTGAAAGCAGCTCAATACATAAAAGGAAGTGTGTACCCATGCCATTATAAAAGTCAGAGTCAGACATGGTTAACTTAGCAATGCACTACCATACAAAGCATCTAAGCAGAAGTTTCTTTTGAACTAAAAAAGAAAAATAACTATCAGATGATCTTACAGAACTTTCAAAGGATGAAACTTACCGGAATGCTATTTTTCAACTGGAAAGTTGACCTTTCTGACTTTAAATGTTTAGCATATGTTGTTTTTTTTTCCTCTAATGTCAAGATGCTTTGTTCACCTACTACCAGTTGGTAACTAACTAGTAGCTGATTTAGTAAATTTCCTAGTTCACATTTTATGAAGGTAGTAATATATTGACTACCATACCAAAAACAAACAACTGATAATGGATAATTCTGAAAAGAGTGGGAAAGAATATATCAAAGCCAAGTTGCCAAAATCTACCTGTGAATATGCGGCTCCAGATTTCAGATCTGCCCTAAATCTGTCATATGCACTTTTCTAAGAACTGATGTGAATATTTTGAGAGGCTTCAGATGGCTGTAACAGAAACAGAAACAAATTAAAGCAAAAAGATACTGCATATTTTTTGTTTGTTTGTTTTATGTTTTGTAATGTATTTGGTTGTTACAGGGTTCCACTATGCAGCTCGGACTCATGGTGATCCTCCTGCTTTCAGCCTCCACTGCTCTGGGATTACAGGCGTGCACCACCATGCCCAGATTCTGATCAGCTCAGCCCACAGCCACGGATTGAACCACAGTCCCTGCACTTGCCTAAGCTTGCCTAAGCAGGCACTTTAGTCCGCTGAGCTATCTCACTGGCCTGCTGCATCATTTAAGACAACAGCATGTGTCTGTTGTTTCTGTAAGATGGTTAAGAATGTGGGAATCTCCAAAGCATATGTCTTCTACCAGAAAATGTAGGGACCTGGGAGAATTCAGGCTTACAACTTTGTGGTTCTGGCATCTCAGAAAGATGTGCTTGCCATAATTACTTTTGCAGACAAGAAAGGCTCCGTGATACATTCACTTCCATTTTTCTCTGTGCAAAAGTGATTCCATGGCTTCACCTAACTGTAAAGGTTTTCTGTAACGTTTTTCTACTGTAAGGTGTAAAGAAAAGAAATACCTTGTATGCTCAACAAAGAGAAAACAGAGCTTAGACATCATGGAACTATTAGGATCTCTCATTCTATCCTTGTCATTGCCAAGAACTTGCTATCTCAGCAAGGCGGAAGCAAACAAGCAAAGGCCAAAGGTAAATCATCATAATTTTATTGAGTACCAATTGAAAAAATAATGATGAAGGAAGAAAAGTCCTTGGATGCACAGAAAATTTAAAATGAAGGCCTGTTGCACAAGTGCCATGTCCTGGTGCACTTCTGTTACCCAGCTCTTTTCAGAATGTTTGCACAAAATATCAACAAATCCCTGTACGTTCATTTTTTTTACATATGACAATTTATAGCAGGCTAGGATAGTAATGGTAGGAGTGAATTTAATCTTTGTCTATTACTTTAAAATTTCCAAAGCATTTTCATATCTTTGCTTAGTAATATAACCTAGAAATATGTGAATTTTTCCTTCCCTTCAATTTATGCACATAATATAAAAAATTTAGGAAGCACAGAGTAACAACACAAAGTAACTGCGTGCTTGCGTCTTTCTATTGAGGGAATAAAGCTGGGGACTGGTGCATGCTGCTGCTCAGCTACAGACCCAGTATGCAAAGTCTCAGTCTCTACTTTGGAGGTAAGTGTACAACACAAAGGTACTTGGCATTACTTCGAAGGACACAAAACATAAAAGTGTTTCAGATATATGTACCAACTCCCCATAGTGAATGCAATTATTATGCAATGTAAGATATAAAAATAAAAATAAATGCTTTCACAAAAGAAATTCTTCTTAACTCTCCTGATCAGAGACAACGTTCAATTCTTGGAAAACACAATAGTCCAGATGAAGAATTTGAATGAAGTATCATGACTGATGCAAACCATGCGAATGTCATTTAAAAGGTGCTTTTATTATCCTATCAGAAAGTCCCAGACAGCCAATTTCACATAAATTTTCAACCTTCAGTGAAGAAATGAATTTTGCATTAATCACTCTTGTTCTGTTTGCAGGAGGAGGAGGAAGCAAGTTTCCATTGGTTTTACTTTCATTTATTAGGGATATAGCCCCATATGCACAACACACACACACACAAACACACATACACACACACACACAATTTGGAGTTGGCTCAGGGAAGTTCTATTCTTTTCAAATTTAAATAAATTGCCCTTGATTTCTCTTTGCTTACTGTACATTAGAAGGAACCTCACTTTGCCACTGAGGTACAAGAATTCTTTAGGTCTACAGACCAGTGTTAACACTCACAAATAGGTAGAATTAAGTTCTACTTTAAAAGCACTGGGGTAATGGTATGCTACCATAGTTTAGAATCCAAAGATTAAAGTGAAATTCAATATGATTTTCAAACATGATGTAACAGTATGTGAACAAATGAACTTCTTACCCTTCAGTCTCCTCGTGTGCACAGTGGCCTAAAGTGCCCTCTGCAGGAAAGGCGAACACTGCATGGCCAGCACCTAATCACTCACCTGGTACACACTGAACGCTTGGAAGCTAAGGTTCCCTTCAACTGCACACCATTGTGCATATGTTACTATTCTGACCTTTTTGAAGGTCCAAACTCCAGGTGCAGACAGTGAGATTTATGAATTGGAACAAATTGCTCTAATTGTGCACACACATATTAAATTCAGTGCATGATAAGCATTAATTTACCTTATATAAGTGCAAAATGCTGCAATAAGATTTTCTGTAAATATTTCAACTTCTGTGTTTGCATCATATGACCTCTTTGTTATTGAAAACAAATGTTTATTGCACAGAGTTCCAGGGTATTCTTCTGTTAGCTTGATAATCTTGTAACTGAGTAGTGTATATTTTAGTTTATCTAACTTATATTAGTTTGTATACTATCACTTCCATTTTAGCACTACTCTGACTTGGATTTTACATTTCTTTTCTTTTTCTTTTTTTTTTTTCAGAACCGGGGATTGAACTCAGGCCCTTGTGCTTCCCAGGGAAGTGCTTGTTATACTGAGCCATCTCTCCAGCCTCTTACATTTATTTTCTTTTACCTCAGTGCACAAATGCAGTTTTATAGAGTATATTTAAATAATTAAGGATTTTTTTCACGTGGTACCATTGATCATTCTTCAAGTCACTATTTGCAAATCAAAACTGGAAAGAGAGAATACTGAAATAAAATATAAAATTTTCTTTTTTTTAAGAAATGGATGTAAAATCCTAAATAAGTCCCCTTGGAAAGTAGTTACTGAAGAACTAATGAATGCAGATCAGTGCATTAAATATGTAGTATTAAACAGACATGATGGCCTTCCTGTTTCATTTGGTGGGCTTCCAAAGTTGCTGAGTGGAAGACAGGTAGACAGCAGAAGAGACTTAGAGCATGGGAGACCACCAGGCAAAATGCTAAACTTGGTGATGTTAAAAATAAAGACCTCCAAGCCCTATTAGTTCAGATGCTGTGTCTGCATCTTCTACTAGGAATAACTACTACAAAGACATTAACATGCAATGTATCAATTATTGTAGCTGTCCTACTAACCTGGGTTGATCCTGCATCATTGATACTTCTTTCTCAAAAATATTAATATAGTAGAAGAAATTGAGACATGAAAAGTTTTGATAATTTGTCCACAAACTTCAAACCCAGATTTTGAACCCACTGATTCCAGAGACTATATTCTAACTAACATTATGCTATCTCCTGCAACTAAAAATTATATCTGATAACAACCACTGTTGAATACCTATCATCTTGGGGAATTTTTGAGAAATTGTGTATCATTTTTATTGTCCCATCTATTATTTTCTATTACCTTTGAAATAAATGCAAAATTAAAAATTAAAAAAAAAAATTAAAGATCTCAAGGAGGGAAAGACCTGAATGCGATACTTAAAAACATGAAGGTTTTCAGAAGAAAACAGGACTTCAGCGTGGCTTCTAGTTGGAAATAGATATGTGAGAGGTGAGGTATGCAAGAATGTGCTGTTCCAGAAGGGAGACATGGCAATAGTTCAGAAGAACCAGCTGGTCAGTGTGAGAGCTGTCATGCTGTGAAGGATAGAACCTTTTGGATGAAGCGGACAATTTTCCACTTTATTGTGTATATCATTTAGTGTCACAAGCCCTAAGGCAACACAGTGAGAAAAGTATATGAATAAGTTTGGTATGAGAGTGGAGCATTTAGTATGGGTTGAAATGAGACAGATTAGGAAATTTCCAGAAGAATCTCTGTGTTGATTACAAACAGGAGGAGACTGACAATTACAAAGGTAAAATCTGGCAGAAAGGAAAGTAAAAACGGGAAAGGATCAGATTAAAATCATTCAGCCAAGGAAAAACTTAGGGCCGAACATTTTTCAGGCATTTAACTTTCTAATGGTGGAAACAGAACGCCAAGACATTTGCTATAACTGGGATGACATCTTCCCAAAAAATGCTTAAGCAAGACTTTCCAAGTGCACATTTGCTTAAGGAAAAAGAGGAGTGGCTGGCACTTCTAGGCAGTCCTAACAAAAGGCAATGCTGGTATTCCAAAGGTATTCCAATGAGAGAATAAAGTGTTCTACACAGTGGGAAGCTTGCTCCTGAGGACTTTTAAAGTATTAAATTCTCTCTCAACACTAACTTGCTTTTCATTTATCTCACAGGCTCATAAAGAGAAGATGAAATCAACGGCAGCCACATCCAGCCTGGTTTGCCTAGAGAGCATAAGGTGTCCATGGACACAGTGGCACCCCATTGCTGAGAAGAGCCTGAGTTCAGTGCCCAGTGAGGAAGGCACAGTCTGGTGGTTTCTAGGAATGCTGAGACCTGAAGGCCAACTATGGTGGTCCTATTGGGTACTGTCATTCTGTTTCATTAAGATCAAGTCTTTAGTACATTTCTTCACTACCTGAAAGGACTTCTATTTACTCATTTATTTACCCATTTTTATGTATTTGGTACAGGGTCTCACTGTGAAGCTCAGACTCATAGTGATCCCCGTGTTGTCAGCGTACCCAGCTCTGGGATTACAGGCCTGTGCCACCAGGCCTAGTCTTGATGGCCTGCTCAGTGTGCCCAGGGGCATGGCTGGCATGGCCTCTGGTACAGTGGATTAGACTGGTCCCTGCACTTGCCTAAGCAGACATGTAGTCTGCTGAGCCATCTTGCCAGCCCTTGTTTCTTCAGTATAGGAATCTACTCTCAAAAGTACAGTTTAGTGGGAAGTGTGTGGACATGAAAGGCTGTGAACAACTTGGCAAGAAGAGTCACAGGAAGATGCTTCTAGGGTATTTATGAAGAAACCCTGAGTAGCACCTAGTACTGACAGACATGGACAACCAGAGGGAGGTGATCAGATTCCATTGCTCTCTCACTACCCAGCAACATGTGCATATTGCTGAAGAGTACAAGGGACAAGACTGGCGTGCACCGAGTTGAAATCTATAGTCCTCTTGGCTTAGTGATGCAAGTCACTGAGAAGTCAGGAAGGCTGGGATTCCCAATCTACCGAAGACTCTGAATCATAAAACTTTTCAGCCTATACAACAAAATAAAAAATGCTTTATAATCTTTAGTAGGTTCAGCACATAGTTGGATCTCAGGGGTGAATTGGAAACTCAGCACTTTTTCAATAATATTCTGAAAGGAAGTCAGGATAGTCAGACAGGAATAACAAGTCTCTGTATGCAAAAACACATTGTGTACCAGACTCGTCTTGTATTTCAACAGCCGTTTATAAATAAGGGAAACATCTTTATTACAAATGTAGTTTATGCCATGTGAATGCCATGCAAATGTTAAGAGTTTCTTTGCACCAAAAAGCAGTGACTTCAGTATGCTTCTAGCTTTAAAATCTGAAAACTAGGACTTCTGAAAATGTTGGTTATTTCCTCACTTCCTTTGTGATTTTTACTCCTTTGCATGTGATTGGTTTTAGGAGAAAAATAGTTGCAGTGGCACTTTCTGCATCATATTTGTCTACTCCTTCTTTCGTAACTTATACTCTTTAGGTGCTAAGCTGGTTTTCTTAAGGCATAAACGTTACCCCTGCCTGGAATGTTCTCCCAGTGCTTGAAATGGAACCTCCAAGATGTCTCTTGACTTATGCAGATCATCCAACATGGACTAAGATGAAACTGATCTTCAATGGCCTTGGAAGTATCAAATTGGGGAGATGAAAATGAGGGGAGTTTAGAAAAACAGTTAAGCTTGATTCAGAAAGACAGTGTCCTCTAGGTATTCACAGAGAAGGAAAAAGGGCATCTAAAGCTAGCAGAGACACAAAACCAAAGCCTGGACTCACCAGGTTTCTGAAGTCACCAGCTGATCCAGATAAGCACGCCTGATAAAAGACCACAGAAGAGAAAAAACAAAATGTGTTAGTTGCTTGCTTTTAAAATACTGAAGACAATACGTTATATTTCTACAACCTCTTGACCAGTATTGCGGTGAAATAATTTAGAGAATTATTTTCCTACAAAAATACATTTCTCAAATCCTGTTTTAATATTTCAGGATATTATTCCATTTTAACAAAGAAAGTAAATACACTCTAGCTCCAGGGAGTATTTCTTCCACTTATTCAGAAGAACATAAAATTATACAGTTAATTCTCTCATTCTCAAAAGTATGAAGAATATTATTACATATACTTAAGTTTGTCAATGTTTAGTATCTTTTTAATTTTATGAGTTATGCAGACTACAGTTGTATTCATAAAAGCATTTATATTTTAGATCCTTATTAGCCATTAGAGGGTAATTAGGTATTGCTTTGATTCCTTTGTGAAGAGTAAATCCATGGAAGATACTATAATGATAAAAATAAAAGAGCTTATTTTTCAAATTATATTAAAACCGCCTCTATATTTTAAAGATGTTTGAAATATGAACAAAAGGCAATACCCAAGCAGCACAAATTCCCAAGAGCAGGCTCCACACCTGCCATGGGGTGCAAAGGTTTTATAAATGTTGTCTTGAGTAAAGGCAATGGCAAACAGTGCAAAGCCTTCAGTAAATATGCCTCCCTGCCTCTGTGTTTGAGCAGAAATATTGAACTTCCAACCACTGTTTTTATAAAATAAAGGATGCTATTTTTTGAACATTTGACAATAGCCTTTTCTTTTTGCTTTAGGAATCATGTTTGAAATCATACACTCTGTGAGTATTAAAGCACCTATCTTTTTTTTTGAAATAGAATAAAGAATAGAATAAATGCAAAAAGGTGTTAACAGCATTGGTCTTATTTCTGTGGATGAATATATGTCTGCATCATATTTTAAAGTGTAAATGAGGTTACTTGCATCCAGGAAGAAGGATCTCTGCAATATCTGCCACACCACTGACAGATTAAGCAATTGCCCCAAATGAAATTCCCATTAAAATTTCTTTTCTGGGGCCTAAAATTATTTGACAGAGAAAGGGTTTCACTAGGAGAGCCAGGAAGCACTGACTCTTGCCTGAGGAGAGAGCCACTTGAGCTCTTCAGTCTGGCTCCCAACATAAAGGTGTATTAACTGCACATCTCAATCCCTGAATCTCAGTGCTATTTGTGAGGCCATAATCTCTGATACATTTTCTTTTATTTTGGTATTTTAAGTTCATTATTTGTTGTGAATTTTGAACTTCAAATGAAAAGCACAAACGAGTAAACAAATATTTGCTTTCTTTTTTCTTAATTTTCCATTAAGAAAAAGAACATGATTCTCACACAGTGAAAAACACTCATAAAACCAGCGTTCTGGGAGGCTGAGACAGGTGGATCACAAGTTAGAATGCAGCCTGAGAAACAGACAGACCCTGTCTCAAAATAAAATGTTTAAGGGCTGGCCAGATAGCTCAGGGCACCAAAGTGCCTGCTTAGGCAGAGCTTGGGGGCCAGGCAGTGACCCCTAGTTTATTTTGCCGGCCCTGCCCACGGGATCCGCTGAGACTGCGCACGGTGGCGCGGGCCTGTAATCCCAGCCCTTGGGAAGCAAACTACACAATGAGAACCAGTAGACTCTGTAAACCCTGTAGACCGTGTCCTAAATACATAACAACAACAACAATAATAGTAGTAGTAATAATAATAATAATAATAATAATAATATGTTTTAAAAATTGGGCTGGGGATGTAGAGCACTGCAAAAGCCCTGGGTACATCTATCTGGGTTGGGTCCCCAAGTACACAAATACGAGTTAATGTGAAGGGATCCATAGGACGGCTATGTTAATACCGCATGGGCATTGGCATTTCACGTGACATCATGACTGACGATCCATTTCCTGGGAGAGAAAGCTCTTGGAAACCACCATGAAATGTCCTTGAACTCATTGTTGTTGTTATTATTATCGCAGTGAACTAACATTTGGCAATATCTCCAGATTCTTGCTTGCACATTCACTTGCCGTCAGCCGTGGCCTCCGCAGGAGTGGAGTCACACAGCTCTGTGTCTGGCTTCTTGCCCTGGACACACTGGCAAGATTCCTATCGCTCGTGGCTGAGCGCGGTTTTCGCTGCTCTGTGGTAGTCCCTTGACAGATCTCCCACAATTCGCATGCACTGGCCCCAGCGGTGAACGTGTCATAGTTTCTATTTTTATTAGAAATTATCTTTTTATGAGCATTTGTTTATTATTATGAGCGTGTATATTTCTATTGGATATGCCTTGTGAAAAAATTATTAGAGTTAAAAAATGTGCATATACTCCCCTTTAGGAAACATCGCAAGGGAGCGGGACGGAGGCCACTACTGCGGACTTCCCCAGAGGGCACACACTCTGCTGCAGCGAGCCGTCATCAGCTTACTGCGCAGTGCATATCTCTGCATTTAGTGTGACATGCTGAATATTCTCATTTTAATGGAATTATATTGATCATTTTGTGTAGTTTTTCTTTTACTTCCCTGTTTATCATATGAACATAGAAATTCTCCTCTATCTTCTTCTAAAAGGCGCTATCACACCTAATACAAAAATCTAACAAAAGTGATTTTCAGCCTTATACATGAGCATGAGATTATTTCCATTTTGACCAATAAAAACTATATTTTGATGAAAATATAACACTTTTTTCACTGCCTGCACTGCTCCTTTTGTCTTAAATTGTTTACTGATGCTCAACTATGTTTCTAGACTTCAATGTATTTCATTAAAGCCTATATTACACTATCTCACATAACTTTATATCTTCATATTTCATAAACAGGGTTTATTTGCCTTTTTATGAATTAATAGCAAGTTGATTATTTTTATTTATCATTTACATAATGTAAAATTTATTGCTTCAAATTATCTACTTCCTAGGCCAGCCACATAGTCCAGTGGATTAAATCATCTGCTTCGGCAGCAGCAGGGACCAGGGTTCAACCCCAGCATGCTGTGCTGGCCCCACCGCCAGGACATGCTGAGACGGCGATTGAGACTGGATGTGGAGTTGCGAGCCTGTAATCCCAGCTCTTGGGAGGCTGAACACAGGAGGATGACTAAGAGTTGGATCTGTGTAGTGAGACCCTGCAGACCTTGTACTAAATACATTAAAAAAAAAAAAAAAGGTCCATTTCTGTGGTTTTCAATATTCCCACAATACTGTGGGAGCATCAACTCTCATTGTATAATGCCTCCAATACCTGGATAAGAAATGTTCCTATAGCATTCAATCTCAATTCTCATGGCTTCTTTCCTTGGTAATTCCTAATCTAATTAATTTGCATCCATGTATTGATCTTTTCTGAGTATTTTGTACACATATACTTACACGATATATGGGCATTTGTGTCTGGTTTATCTTAATATCATATTTTCAAGACATATTACTGTTGTGGAATGCAACAAAACTTTGTTCTTTTTCATGGCTAAGAAATATCCTGCTGATGGGACATGCACATTTGTTTATCCATTCATTTCAGAAAGATATGTAAGCTGATTTCACTTTGCCACATGGGTTTTTGGTGTGTACATAGGTTTTCAGTCCTCTTGAGTATATACTAGAAAAATTTTTGGTTCATATGATAATTTAAGGTTTAAATGAGAAAAAATGTCAAAACTGCTTCCTAAAGTGGCTGGACATCTTGTGTCCCCATCAAACAATATGTAGGAATTATAATTTATTTCCTATCATTTATATCAAATGCCATTTTCATTTTTTTAAAAAAATTATACTCATCCTAGTAAGTATGCTGGTATGTTTTGGTTTTCAATTTGAGTTTGCTAAGCAAAAACGAAGTTGAACAATTTTAATGTAATTATTGGATATTTGCATATTATCTGTCCAGAGATATGTATTTCTGTCCTCCCTCAATCTCTTAAATTGAGTTGTTCCGTTTTGCTTAGTTCAAAATGTTCTTTAAGTATCTGGAAATGTATGATTTACATATATTTACATATCCTTATAATATATGATTCACATGTATTTTCTTCCATTCCAAAGACTCATCCCTAGCTAAATTTCATTAGTACTGATATTTAATTTTATAACAATCATTTGTACACGAACACACAATTTTCTGTTAACATCACATTGTGCCACAATTAAAATAATTTACCCATATAGTCTTTTCAATGTATTATCATACTCACATTATTTGTAAACAATGATAGTTTTAGATATTACATTTAAGTCCTTGAACTTTTTTTTATTTTTGTTTTATTGAAGTACAAACATCAATGAGACATTTTTAAGATACTTTGACAGGATGGATTTGATAAATTAATATATTGCAAACTGTTTTCATAATGTTTTGGTATCCTATAAGGTGCACACATGATGTTATACTTACAGGCATTATTATACCGTATGTCTCTTATCATTAGAGTGTAGCTGTTTGCGTATCTTATTTTTTATACCTGAATTACATCAAAGATTCAATAATTAATATTTTCTACCTTGTTATTTTCCTAGTGGTTGTCTATAGTACTAGAAGTCGACATAATACCCTGTCAAACCACCATTAGTGCAGATCTTGCCTCTCATAGGATTATGCAGAAGCACAGAGTTATCTATCCCCAATGTACTGTCCATACACACACATCATGATTTTGCCTTTCTATACCCCTTCCTTTGTCTACACCTGTCAAAGATGGGCACTCCATTGTCAATAAACTAATTTAGGTGCTTGAACTCGACAACACAATTCAACACAGTCCAGCATTCCATAACAATAGTGAGTTATCCAAAGAAGTTGTCGACCATAGCCATTTACAGCTCAGCTTAATATTATGGCTCCACGATGTATACTTTATTTTTACACTTTTCTGCTGGATGGTTAAGAACTAGATAGATCAAGACTTATATACCACATGAACTTTATGTTTCTTATGTGGTCAGTGAAGTCCTCTCAGGGTTTATCTTGTAGTCCTGTACATTATTCTGTAGATCCTTTGTCTGTGTCATCCATCTGGATGAGTCACGACCAATGCTTCACAAGTTTGCTCTCTGTGAGAGCTTGAGAGAAAGTTTTCTCTTCAGGTGACTCTATAGAGACACACTATAGAACTTCAGTCTCTTTCCTCTGTGGCTCCATAATCTCCTTGTTCAGAAAATTTGGAGCTCACCTGAGTTTCATGATGTTGCAGTACAGGTTCTCCTATGTCCTGAGACTTCGCTGACCTTGAAAGGCTAGGGCCAAAATGTTGGCTGGCCTTGTGGCTCTTCTATTTCTCCAACTCTGACTTGTGGTCTTAGGTTGTTAACCATCCAGAAGAAAAGCTGATTACTATCCTGCAGCATATGCCATTCACTTTGCCTTATGAGACTCAATTGATTTTAGTTGTTGTTGTACGTTTCCTTTTGTATTTCTGCTTTTCACTTCTTATACTAGGGAGACTATATGATATTTACACGTATGTGTCTGGTTTATTTCACTTATGAGTATATGTTCAAGTGGCATCCACTTCAGTATAAATGATTCAAACTTATTCTTAATAGCTGAGTAATACTCCATTATAGAGAAATACCACATCTTTTTCAACCATTCCTCATGTGATGGACATCTTGGTTGTTTCCAAGATTTTGTTATCACACACTGCACTCCTATAAACATAGGTACACATATATCACTATGATACAACATTTTCAGATTCTTTGGGAAAATTATCAGTAGGGGGATAGCCAGCTTGAATTGGATTTCTAATCCTACTCTTTTGAGGAGTCTCCACACTGACCTCCACAATGGTTGATCCAGTCTACATTCCCACCAGCAGTGGAGAAGTGTTCCCTTTTCACAACAACCTCTCCAACATTTGTTGTTGGTTGATTTCCTAATGATAGCCATTCTTTCTGGAGTGAGATGCTATCTCAGTGTTGTTTTTATTTGCATTTCACGGGTGACTACTGATGTGAAGCATTTTTTCATATAATTATTCGCTTCTTTAATTTCGTCCTCTGAGAAGTGTGTATTCATCTCAGATGCCCATTTCTGAATTGGGTCTTTAAATTTGAGGGCCCTGTTATAACTTAGTTCTTTATATATTCTAGACATATTCTTGGGAGTAGTCCTCTGTCTGATTGCTTATTAGTTAGGATTTTTTCAAAGTTTGTGGGTTGTCTTTTCACTCTGTTGACAATTTCTTTTGACATACAGAAGCTCCTTAACAAGAGTTGATCCCAGTTGTTGATTCTTTCAAGTGCTTCCCGTGCAAATATATGTTTGTTCATGAACTCTTTACCTATCCCTATGTCTTCAAGAGTTCCTCCTACTTTCTCTTCCAGGAGATTGTTTCTGTTTTAATGTTTAGATCTTTAATCCATTTTGAATTTAACTTAGTGCATGGTGATAGAGCTGGGTCAAGTTTTAGTTTTCGGCATGTAGAAACCCATGTTTTCCAGCACCATTTGTTAAAGAGGCTATCTTTCTTCCAGTGAGCTTGTGTAGCCCCTTTGTCGAAGATCAGATGGCTCAGTGTTATTGTAGATGTCTCTGCATCTTCTAATCTATTCTACTGACCCACAGGTCTATTTTGCTGCCAATACCATGTTGATTTTATCATAGTGGCTTTGTAGTATAATTTCAAATCAGGAATTGTGATGCCTCCTGCCTTGTCTTTATTGGCCAAGATTGCCTTTGCTATTCTAGGTCGTTTGTGGTTCCAAATAAATTTTAGGAATGATTTCTCTATGTCTGGGAGGTATGTTGGTGGCAGTTTGATAGGGATTGTATTAAATCTGTAGAGCAATTTTGGGAGTATGGCCATCTTCACGTTGTTAGTTCTTCCTACCCAGGAGCATGGAATATCTTTCCATTTTCTGAATTTGTCTATAATCTCTTTTCATAGGGTGTTGTAATTTTCCGTGAAGGATCTTTGACTTCCTTGGTTAAGTGAATCCCAAGATATTTCATTTTCCTGGGTGCTATTGTAAAAGGTATTGTTTCTATTGTTTCCCTTTCAGTGTGCTTGTTGTCTGTGTAGAGGAATGCTATTGACTTTTGAGTATTGATTTTGCATCCTGCTATGCTGCTGAATTTCCCTATCAGTTCTAGTAGTTTCTTGGTGGAATTTTGGGGTCTTCCAAGTAAAGTAAAGTATCATGTCATCTGCAAATTTAACTTCTTCTTTACTTATTCTTATTCCCTTTATTTCTCCCTCTTTTCTAATGGCTGTTGCTAAGGATTCCAAGACTATATTGAATAGGAGGGGTGATAGAGGACATCCTTGTCTTGTACCTGATTTAAGACTAAAGGATTTCAATTTTTCCGCATTTAGGATTATATGAGCTTTTGGGTTTTTCATGCATGGTTTTTATCAAGTTAAGATAGAGTCCATCAATTTAATTTTCTGTAGGACCTTGAAAATGAATTGTATTGGACTTTGTCAAAGGCTTTCTCTGCATCAATTCAGATGATCATGTGGTTTTTAGATTTCAGTCTGCTAATATGGTGTATTACCTTTATAGATTTTCAAATATTGATCCATCCTTGCATCCCTGGGATGAATCCTACCTGGTCAAGTCCTTGAACTTTAGAAAGGTCAATCTGCATCTCTTTGTGTACATGAATTATGTATGAGTGCATATGTACATGCCTTGTCTCTGTGTGAGTTTTCTTTTGTTATATTCCCTGTGGATATCAAAGGAACACTGGAAAAAGGGGTTGCTTGATGTCTATCTAGTTTATCAGTTTTATTTATAAAACAAATTTTGGTTTGGTTGACTCTTGATACAATAGGCAATGCAATATATTTTATTATGTTTCCTCTGATATTCAATATTTAGTTCAGTTTGTGTCAAATGTATTGTTTCCTCCATAATTTCTTATGATGGATTCTCATATTTCTTTTCTGCATTTCTCTTTGTTTTTTTCTTTTAAATGAAGATATTAAACTAAATTTTATTGTAGTGATTGCCTAACTTCATAGAGGTTTGAGAAGAAATTCCATTTGCACAAGCTGTGTACTTCTATTTACCTATAAGATGTTTAAAGTGGAATAGTTTGGGCACAATTATGAAGTACTCCATCTTCAATTATAAAGAAATCTTTTTTTCTAATAGCTTGTCAAATATCATAATGTAGCTGGCTCTTGAATAGCTCAAATTACTGCAGATTTTCTACCATTATAGATTTACTATAATGCCCATTCACATGAGCCTATCTTCATGGGAAGCCCTGGTTCCAGAAGACTCACACTAATCATCTAAAGGGTCGCGGATTGGGCCTCTTCCCCTGGGTTCTGCTCTGTGCAAATCCAGGACCCTACAGTGGTGGGCAGAATCTCAGGGCACCAATCAAAAAGGAGGGCTGTAAGTTCTCTAGGTGAGACTTTTTTTTCAGCCTGGTTTTATTTGTCCATATTTGCAGTTTGTGTAGTTCACAGTTATCTTGGGAAATGGTTACATGCACATATCACAGCATGTTTCTGTACTGTTTTAATCTCCTTCTATCCCCTTTCTTCACCCTTGCTCCCGTTTACTTATCCTGGTTTCCACTCTCAGTGGTACTATTTGTCTTAGCTAATGTTACAGTCATACGTTTATAGTAATTAGGGCTACGAGGTTCCTGTACATGGCATGCCTTTATTCTTATTTCCTCTTCTCTTCATCCCCCCATCTCTTTTCCCCTAGGATCACTTCCCTTTCCTACATTCCCCTGGCCATTTCTATGCATCCTTTATCACCTTCTTTCTTTGTAGTTTGCCTCACTCAAAGGAAAAATATCTTACAATACTCAAGCTTGTGTGTCTGATTTGTTTAACTCAACAGATTTTTCCAGTTGCATCGTTTTGTTAGACATTCCAACCACAGATTCTTTACAGCAAAGTAGTGTGACTTTATACATAGACACCACATTTTATTTATTTGTTCATGTGTTGATGGGTATACAGGCTGCCTCCTGGATTTACATATTCTGAGTTGTGTTGCTGTCAACATCCAACATAATGGATCACTGCACTGTGATGACCGGAGCTCTTTGAGGAAGATGCCTAGCAGGAAGATAGCTGCGTCATACGGAATTTCTAATTTCAGTTCTCTGAGAAATCTCCATTCTGATTTCCAAAATCCTTGCACTAGTTTGCTTCCCCTCAACGGGAAGGATGGTTCCATTCTTACCACATCCACACCAGAATTTCATATGGTTTTGTTGCCACTCTTCCAGGAGTAAGATGAAATCTCAACACTGTTTTAATCTGCATTTCTTTAACAGCCAGAGATGTTAAACACTTTTTCATGTGTTTGTAGACTACTTGTTTCTTGCTCTGCAAATTGTCTGTTCATTTCTCTTGTACATTTCTTCACTGCATTTGAAATTTTAGGTGGTTTGATTTTTTTACTACTCTGTATATCCTAGAAATCAATCCTCTGTCTGAGGAATAGGCACTAAAACCTTTTTCCCATTCTATATGTTATTTTCTCTGTCTAGCGATTGTTTCCTTTGTTGTATGGAAGAATTTTGCCTGAAACAGGCATATTGTTTGATTCTTGCTGTTATTTCTTGTGTGATTGAGATTCTACAGAAAAAAATCATTCTCTAAACCTATATCTTCAACTATTTTGCCTATTTTATCTTCAGTAGGTTTCATACTTCTGTGTTATTATGCAGATCTTGGACCACTTTGATTTAGAATGTGGTGAGGGTTAAGGGTCTAGTTTAAATCTTCTGCAAGAAGATGGCCAGTTTTCCCAACACCAGTTATTGAATGGGCTGTTTTTACTTCAACATGTGTTGAAGTCACTTTGTCCAAAAGTAAATCGCTCTGCATCTTTCGGGAGCTCCTGTGTCCTCAGTTCTATTCCACTGATCCATACATCTGCCTTGTTCTGGTATCATATCTTCTTGTAACTATTGGTCTGCAGCACCTTGATGACAGGCATTGTTACACCACACACTTTGCTCTTATTGTTCAAAACTCCCTTTGCTGTTCTGTCTCACTTCTGGCTCCCTGCGAATGGGAGGACTGATTTCTCTATGTGTGCGGACTATGCTGTTGCTATCCTTACTAGGATTGCATTTAGTCTGCACAGCAGTTTGGGGAGCATGGCGATTATCATGGTGCTACTCCTGCATTTCCTGTAGTCCACCTTAATCTCCATCCTTTGTAGAGGTCTATCACTTCCTTGGTTAGGTTAATTTTTAGACATTTCAGTTTTCTTGAATACATTTACTTTTTTTACACATGTATTTAAACTACAGAATTAAATTAATATTGGGTAGGTGGACATGCATGATAGTACTTGTGTTCACTGTTAAATATTTTCCAGTTATGTTATACTCTTTACTTCCCCATACATAACTTAAGCAGACTTAATAAATATTTTAAATTATATTAAATGAATCCTTTCATACATAAATATTTAGTAAATATAAATTTAATTTTCCTGCACAGTTGTTTCAGTTCTAATTATCTTCTACACAAAACACTCCTTCTGTGATGCCAAAAAGGTACAGAGATTAGTTTCATGATTATCTTATTACTTTTTTAAATGTTTTGTGCACATTTGAAAATGTATGTATTAACTATGTGCTTTAACTATGTTCCATACACGTATATCAAATATGCTAATCTTGTTTCAGATTTCAGAAAATGCATGTTGTTACATGTCATCATAATTGTGGATTTTTCTGTTCTCCTTTTCCTTTACCTCTACCAGGTTTTATACATTCTGTATTAAATGCTATGATAAAATGTACATATGTGTATCGAACTTTGATATTTTCTTGTTCAATAGAAACTGTTATTTTATGAAATGGACAAGTTTTTATCCTTCACTACTACTTTTGTTTCTAGATTGACTTTGTTGAAGTGACTACAAGCACAGAAGAGTTTTATTGATTTTTCTCAACATAAGAGCAAGTAATATTAGGAGAAAATGGCATTCACAGCCACTAGCTCACAAGGAGTAGTTACCACCTTTTCCAGAGAAGGGCTCACAAAAAAATGGTTTAACTTGGTAAATATAGGTCTTGCACAGGGAAAATCACCTATGTAATAGGATAGGAATAGGAATACATTTTGTGTACTGGGTGTCTAAACTTTATGATGGAAAGCTGTGGCCACATCTGAAGATGAAATAGAGGGAAGATTTGAAAGGTATTGCAATGGCAAAACATAGAATTTTGAAGAGAAACTTCTGGTCAACTGAGCTCTGATGCCCTGCAATAAAATTTATATCCTGGGCCAGGGAGATGGCTCTATAGAATAAGCACTTGCCAGTTCAGCACAAGGACCTGAGTTCAATCCCCAGTTCTGCCAAAAATGAATGAATAAATAATTAAATTAATTAATTCACATCCTCAGGAGATGGTAGACGACTTGCAGAATACTGTACATTTTCTCAGTAGATGGTTCTAGAAATCAACTAGACATATACATCTGGAGTTTAGTAGAAACTAATAAACTGGAGGTACAGTTTTAGGGTTTATCATTGTTTTAGTTATAAGCAAAGTGTAAAGAGTTGAAAAGAACAGAAAAAGTTATCATGAGTTATGGATACTGAAATGATCATTCACACTTTTATAATTCAGAACAAAAATGTACTAAGTAAACCTGACTGTAAAATGGTAAGAGCAGCACAAGGGAGGCTTCTCCGTTATGTCAGCCTTAAGAAAGAGGGCGTCATGGTTGCAGAGTGCTCAGCTGTTTCTCTCAGATGATGAAAACAAAAATGCTTTCCTCCTTGCTGCCTTCAGTAGGGATGATTGCCCCAAATCCTGAAAATAGAAGCTTACTACTTTGGTCATGGAAATAAAGATATGCAACTGGCTATATTATTTTTTTATTTTAATGAATAAAAGTAAAGGATACAAATAAGCATGATGCACAGGGATGAAGCCCAGGAATGTTTCCTGTGTGTGTGCTCTGCTCCTGTTTGTTATGTTACAAATTTGCTATCATCAGAGATTCGAACCCCTACTTTGTCCATCGTGAAAAGCGTCGGTGAACATTGGTATTTGTTTCTTCTGTTTGTTCTTAATATGCTAAAGCACGTATGTGTGTTTTATACACATGGCCTCAGGTTGCCATTTGTATGTGTTCTACAAGACTAGCTCTGCTCCCTCACTTTGGCAATGGTCAGTCTTTGCTCTGCTTGGACCACGCTGGTGCCAGTAACATCTCCTCATAATCTCATCGCTCAGGGTCCAGGGCGATATTTCCCCCATGGCAGGTGTAACTACAGCACTGTCATGGGTGGAGGCTCCTGGAAATATGACTGCTCCAAAGAAACCAACAGAGTTCCTGACTCTAGAATCCAGAGTATATCTTTTTTTTTTTTTTTTTTTTTTTCCCAGATCTGGGGATTGAACTCAGGTCACTGCGCTTGCCTAGGAAGTGTTTACTTTACTGAGCCATCTCGCCGGCCACTAGAATCCAGAATACTTCAGTCTACTCCATAAGCATCAGTGATAACCCTAACAGAGGCTTTTGCTTCCACAGCTGTCTGGAAAAGTAACTTTCACAAGATTAATGAACTAATTCTTGCTGCAATACAAAGCCTAAAACATCCATTCTAGTATCTAAATCTCTGATTTTGTCACTTCTACCAAACCACATCCTGTCTTCCTAGTTTGCCTCACTGCTACCAAAATGATGTTAGTAGTGATCAGTGCCACGCACCTGCTTCTTTCCTGCAGTTAGTTCCATTTGATGAAGTTGCTGTAATAAATCTCTTAAAAACTTACTCTATCTGCAAGTATCCTGAGTAGTCACTGCCTGTTCTTTGGGTTTTCTCTCTGCTTCTCAGCTGAGATGTTGCTGAATGTCTAAAACTGTACTTTGAGAACTGATAAAGCCTCACATGGATTACAGAGTAGATTTTCACAGGGCTAAATTTCCCGATTAGCTGTTGTGAAAAAGATGCCTACACTGCAGGAGAAATAGTGTGGAAAATCTCGCAGATGTACTTGTTTGTTTTGTATATTTAATTGAGAATATATTCTGCAGGACAAATATCCATTTATTTTACTACTCTGTGGAGTAGGTTCTTGAAAATTTAATGTTCTTTATTTCTACAGAATAAATTGAAAATGCAGGTGTTTGGGGCATCGAGGTACACGAAGAAAAATCGTTATACTTCTTGGTGTTCACGGTGCTACACAAAGGGATTCATAAATCCCTAAGTGAGATACAAGTAATTTTTAGTTAGATGTTGTTCATGGTGAGTCAGAGAGCAGGTGAGGAAGCACGGAAATCATTTCCAGGAACACTTTCTGTGTGCGACATTAACCTACTGTTTTCTTGAGTGACTCCTGAGGAGATAATTTTTCAGTTCCTGTTTTCAACAGAAGGGTGTAGGTAAACAGAACCAGTTCTCTCTGGTCTGTTTTATCTCTGTTCATGATAAATTAAAAGAGTAATGTAAAGAGATTTCAGACCAATTCTGAGACAAGAAAAGCATGCATTGTTTTCCTTCTTACTGTCCTTTGCCTTGTCATGCTTAAATTGTAGAATTAGTTGACTTAGTATAATGCAAAGCTAAAAGGAAGGAAGTGGAAATCCTATGTTTTAGGCTTCAAATAGTTATTACCAATTGTTTTCTCAATCAAATGCAAAAGATGCTCACCAACTAGATTTTATTACAGCCATGCTATATTTAAAGCAGGGCTCATTTTCATGGTTTAATTATGTGGCTTGTACATAGCTTGTTATGAGTCAGGCCAGGCTCTATTACAGGCACTAATTCATTTTGTGCTCATGGTAAACTTGAATTTAAGCCCATCAAGTCAGGCTCCACAGCATGTTCCCTTAGACATTCTGCAAACTGTCACCTCATGCAGTCTAATAAAAAGTACCAGGGGAAGTATCACAACATAGATCTATTGGCAACTCAAAATATCACAAAGAAAAATTCAGCCACACAAGCACAGTGAGATTTTCAGTCATTTACGTGTGAGACATCCAATGTTCCTTGGGCCAAAGGTCTGTAAGTTAAGCTGCACAATGATGTCCAAAAGTTACCTAGAAATCAGAGCATTCCTACCAAATGGCTGACATGAACTGTATCAACCAGTAGAGAAAAGTCAACAAATCAATCATCAATCAATCAGTCATATCGTGCTTAAAAGCTTCCCCTTTGATCTCAGCCAAGTTGGTTTCTGATACTATTTTTTTTTTATCTTATTACCCTTAGGGATCACTTAACTGTTTGAACATGTACTACTCACCATACTGATTGAGAAGATGCAGAAAGAAATGTCATTTGCCAACCAGGCGAGCAGCGGTGGCAGAGCCAAGGTTGTGCTCCACCTGGTCTGGATCTAGAGTGACACTGATGGAGCCATCCTGAACCTTACAGGAGGGGCGCCTTTCCTGGCATTCCTCAGCCAAATCTTTGTCTTGGTTTTGAAGCTTCTGCCACTCTCTTTGGAGTACATCCAATGACATGTTTGCTTTTGAGAGGGACTGATAAAAATAGCGGCTCTCCCACTAAGTTGAAGATGAAGAAACAGTGACATTCTCACTTGGCTCACACAAAAAAAAATGAAGACAATGTCCAACGACATCTGGCTAATTTGCTCTCAGGGAAGGACAATAAGAAAATAACTGGTGAGCAAATAATGTGAAGCTCCTGGGCTGCTGCTCTGGTGGCTTTGTTCTCCCAGGTGCTCATGTTGGGCAGCCGCTTGCTCCTCAGTGTGCTGTTGAGACTTTCATGAGGTGGGGCCGAAGGGGACACCACTGCATCACTGAGGTGCGTCCAACAGTCCTGTGGGTTGGGTTTCTATGGTTCTTGTGGGGCTTTTGGTGGGTTCTCGTGAGAATGCATGAGAAGATGAAGCCTAGCATGGGAATGGCTATCTGGGGATGGAATCTCTCCCCCTGATGTGCACCTCTACTATGATGTCCTCACCAGAGCTGAACCACAACCAGGGTCACACCCTCGGTCCTCTGACTGGGAGCTAACAGAGCCTCTTCTAAAGCAATTACTTGCTCCAAGTATCATTTTAGAGTCAAAAGACATGGACCATCAGACCTGATGTGCTTCACCATTTGTCAGTGCCCCACGAGTAGTATTTTGTACATTAAAATATATCATAATGTAACCACATGGCTCTTAAGAGATCTACAGAAAACTTGATAGCAAAAGTTTACAACTATGAATATATACTTGAAAATATAATTTGTGTTTACTTTCAATGGAGCACAGGTTACTTATATATCAGAAATATACAGAAAACATTTCCTTGGCTATCATTTATGTAACCAATAATCCATTGAAAAATCATATAAAACCTAGTTTAGTTTAAAATGTTTCAGTGATCAGAAGAAATAGATTTGTGAAGTGCTTGTGACAGGCAAAATATCTTAATTCCTAAGATTGTTAAAAAAAGTCAGAGGAAAAGAAATCCACACTACAATTCAGACACTTACAAATCACCAAATTTCACCAGGTCAGTTCTTTCTCTTGACCCATTGTTTAGCATGAAAGAGACTGTGTGGTCCTTCCTTGGGTGCAGTGTGGGAATGAGACAGCCTTAGGGCACTGCCCAATGGCAAGGAGCCAGTGATTTTTCAAAGATGAAGACAGTAATTCTGACTACTTTTGTTCATAAATTGTTTCCTCCTAAGAACTCAAGGACAACTGCATTCTTCTTGGAGAGGTTTATGAAGGGGGGAATCAAAATGATGATTTCCTTTCTCTTACTCCACCAAAGTTACTCTGAAATGTGAATTTAGGAAACATCACCCATTCAATTTTTTCTGTCCTTAATCATGTCCAGTCAAAGCACCTTGGGTAGATTTGCCCCGTGGAGTAATCCGTGAATTTGATCCTCTCCTTCCCACCAATGATTGCATGGGAGGCTGAGGCAGCAAAATGCTAGCTAAGTTTCTTTTACCCCTCTCAACTGCATTTACAGGAGGAAATTTTAGGAGATGAACTATTTCAGTGGATTATACATAAGTCAACCCCACAGTTTAATCATAACATGCGCTGGCTTTAGATCTGTTAATTAGAGATTAAGAGAGCAAAGTCAGTCGTGGTGTAATGGAGTTTAAATAATGAGCAAATCAGATTGAGGCCCTCATGGCAAAGAAAATAAGTCCTCTTCTTTAACTGAGATAGAGAAAAGATAACTCAATTAACTCTGCATATTAAAATGCTCTAAATTTAAGTAATCTATCATCAAAAATTGAAATTATTCAGGAAATGTAAAATAAAGCACAGTGCTTTCTGAAATATGCCTCCCTTTGGCCATGAGAACAAGAAAGAATAAGAAAGACAATGTCTTGTAGAAGAAAAAGATAATTCATAAGAGACATGTTGGGTTTTTAAGGTATAGAATATGCATATATGAAATTAAACATGATTCTTAGGTGGATCAGAAAACAAGATTTTGTCCTTGTATCTAGATCTATTACTTTCCCCCTAATACATGTAATGGGAGGAAGATGGTAAAGTATCTGAGACTGGAATCAGAGAAAACACAAATCCAGACCTACTATCATGGCAGGCAAACCTGCAGATAGAGTGAGTAATGCAACCGGGCAAACACTTCTCTAAGACACATAATTAGGCCACATCATTTCTGAAAATGCCTACTTAACTAAAACAGAGACACTGGGGAAACAAGAATGCATACTGTATATTTGTATTCACAGAATTGGTGTAATATGTACCAAACAGGGTTCTAAGCAATGCTGTTTCATTTGGAAACCTGTTTGGGTAGTGGAATAAAAAGAAGCTGTTGTAGATGTGAAGTCTAGTAAAGCATCCCAGCAGGCAGGCATATACGAGGGACCCCAGCAAGCAGGCGTGTACCAACGATCCCAGCAGGTGGGCATGTACCAAGGACCCCAGCAGGCCAGCATGTACCAAGGACCCCAGCAAGCCAGCGTGTACCAAGGACCCCAGGAGGCCAGTGTGTACCAAGGACCCCAGCAGGCCAGCATGTACCAAGGATCCCAGCAGGTGGGCATGTACCAGGGACCCCAGCAGGCCAGTGTGTACCAAGTATAGGCTGCTAGTTGCTCTATAAGAAGGCATGTCATGGTGGAACTATTCAACTTCAGCATGTCAGGACAGACCTGAGTTTCTGATAGTACTTTCTAACCAGATATGGGACTCCTTTATTTCATTAATGTCCTAAGACACAATCTAGTGAAGTATGCTGCCAAAACAAATGCTTGGAGCACAAGTCAGAATGAAAGAAAGCAAAACAGAACCATCGAAGCCTGCAGACAGTTCTAGTCCTCAGTGGTCTAGAGAGCTCGGTGTGTGACACACGATGAGCCACTACAATCATCGTCATGCCACGGAGAAACAAGACAGAAATAAATAAATTTCTGACATCTGTAAAGTTGGTTAAGGTTTTCCAGGCCTGGGAAAGAGGATACAAGGAGCTGAAGGGAGGAAAAGGGATTTGGGGAAAAGAGGAATCAAGATACACAAATTTCCTATGTTGAATATGATTATTAAGTACATCAAAAATGTATCAGTAAACTTAATTTTTTAAAGGGCAAGGGCATTCCTCCTGACAGTTGATAGACTTCAACAGCACCTCAGGGACAGATACTCAGGAATGTCTAAGGCATGATGTTTTAGATGAAATAAATGGAGATTGGAAAAGAGCTCAGCCACATAAGCACCTGAGTGGTCTGCGCAAGGTCCTGAATTAGATCTGCAGCATCACACACTCAAAAAAATAAATAAATGAAAAGTTCAAGCAGGGCCAGTCAGGAGGACAGAGGTTTCACTCCCTTAGGCATCTTACCACGAGAATTAGTGATAAAAGTTTGTGTAAAACAGAACTCACTATGCTTCTTCATGAGCGAATATGTGAGTGATGCCATAAAACAGCATTGACACTTGTCACAGCATGGGGACAGGCAATTAAAATGCTTTGAATATTCTGTTTCAGAAATAAAGGCACCTGCTGATTGAGTCTGCCATCTCACCAGATTCTAAATTAAGTAAGATGGCTAGAACATTCGAAACCAACTCTGACAGGAGTTTGATGGCCAGTGGATTTCCTCTGAAGTATGGTCAGTATAATACCATGGTTCAGGTTTTGATGAAAGAATTATTTTAGGAGTTCATAGCTCTGAGAGTGCAGACTGATTGGCATCTTAAAAAGGCTAGAATTTTCCCAGAATTGCTTAGTCCTGACTCACCACTAAAACTTCAGTTCCTTGCTATCATACTTCAGATTTTTGTTTTCTAAATTTGATGCATGTAATCCTCGTGTTGTGGGAAGCTTGCCTGCCCTATTAGCTCTGTCCTTCTAAGGACTGAGAGTGCCACATGAAAGGTAGTGTTGCATATTAGCATAAAGGCCCATACCACCATTTTTCTTATAAAAAGTAACAATTTAAATGGTTAATATATTTTCCTCTTCTTTTAAATTATTTTTTCCAGAACTGGCCAAATAGCTCAGCAGATTAAAGTGCTTGCTTAGGCAGATGCAGGGGCCACGTATTCAATCCCAGGGCCTGCAGTACCATCCCCTCCCCACCCTAGGGCAATTGAGATTGGGTATGGTGGCTCACACCTGTAATCCCAGCACTTGGGAGACTGTAAACAGGAGGATTGCTACAAGTCCGATCCATGAGGTGATACCCTGTAGACTCTGTAGACCCTACCATAAATAAAAAATAATAATATAAAATAATAAATAAATTATTTTTTCCAATTCTGCATGCTTACGTCTGGTAATCTAAACAACTAGTTTGAAGACAACAACATGCAACATAACCACTGTTGAATTCCCATTATCCTGTTTAGTAAAATAAAAAGAATGTTAGGAGATAAACTATGATCCATGCAAATATTCAGCAAATTCACACATATTATATGTGTGAACTACAATTTCCTCAGAGCCCAGGCTAGCAAATGCAATGCTGTCAGCAGAAGGAAGGATGAGAAAAGAATGAAAGATCCTGTCCCTTGTGATGATCTGACAGAGGCAAAGCAATGCAATGAGTTGTACAAGATACTTAATAAAACTGCAAAAGCCATCAGCATGGTGGTCCCATCTATATGGGGGAGCACTGTAATGATGCTGATTGACAGATGTTACAGTCACCTGAAATATTCAGAAAACAAAGAAGCCGAATGACTGGCTGAATGAACAAAAGAAATTTACTTCGGGTGTGACCTTCTTTGGACTTTAACCTGGATTTTGATTTGCATGCACTTTTACAAAGCAAGTGATGGAATGTTATCAATTTCCATCATAATTTGATAATTAAAGATTATACTACCCATATTTGGAACTTTGAATGATACCACACATATTATTGTCTGTATACTAATATTCATTTATCATGTAATGTTTTAGTCCTGAATCAAGAACATGGCCAGCAATAACTTCAGAAAGGACACATCCACAGAACTATGTAAAGTTAAGTGAAGACAGCCTTTAGCTATGCCATGTTGAGCATAATTTCCCCTTTCACTTGTCTCGTGTCTCCACAAAAATCTCCACCACAGCAACAGTCTATTCCAGTGAGCATGAACCTTTTGGAGCTTTCAGTAATAACCAACAGCCGATTGAGGCGTGTGCGACATGGGTTCACCAGCACTGGTGTAGTGCTCCCTGACCTCTGACTCCCAGTTTTGGTCAGAGACACACCAGACCCCTCCTGGCTACTCATTCTCAAAATGCTTTCCAGTGCTTTTCTATCCATCTCATCTCTGATGTCATTTCACAGCTATACCCTGTGCTGCCATTATGTCTAGAGCAGAAACAGCATAACTGAGTGATGGGGGTACTATGGCTTTTTTTCTTTTAAAGCTACATTTTCAAAATATCTGTAAGAAAACTTGCTGTTTGATCTCCATTGCTATCTTCTGAATCTTATTTCTGAATGGACTGGAACCTCAGGAGGGGAGGAATGGGTTTTGTGTATGAATTCCCTAAACTCTAAGACCTGAGATAACACTGGATGGAGTAAGACACTTAGTATTAGGTAAATCATTGTATTTTAGCCCTAGTGCCTTCCATGGCTCCATGATAGGGGAATCCTGTAAAGAGAACCCAGGTTGCATAGCTTGGGGTCAGTGGAGAAGGTGTGGATCTGACCCAGAGTGCAGGCTCAGTGTGTGAGTGAGACCTCCTGGGCCGCCAGATCCAGAAGCAACCCTGAGCGAAGGCCCAGCATGTGAGTGAGACTGCCCAGGCCACCAGATCATCATCCAACCCACAGCACAGGCCCGGCTTGTGAGTGACACCACACAAGGCCACTGGATCTAACACAGGGAGCAGGCCCAGCAGAACTCCCTGAAAAGAGGCTAGAGGCAAGACCTACCCAGCTGATTCAGGAGCAGAACATCTTGGCAGAGTGACACAAAAGTTTCCACTGCACAGCTGCAGCAGGAAGAAGTGGAGCTCAGCAGCCAGACCCAAGCCACACCCACCTGGAAGAGTCTGAACTTCATAGATCTAGGCCTGGTGCTAAGGTAATAACTTTATCTAAGCTCTACACCAAAGGTGAAAAGTATACAAAATAACAAAGAGAAGGAACAAAAAGCAGTCTCAGACCGTAAGTCCACCCAGTACAAATGCAGAAGACATTAGCATAGAAGAAATTGGAAATCACACACCTGAAATCTCTGAAATAATGGTGTTGGAAGTAAAGAAACAACTGAAGAAAGGTATAGAAGAAATCAGATCAGAAATTATTTCTGAAGTAAAAAAAGAAGTGATAACTATAATCAAAGAAGTGCTAAGTGCTTCTAAAAAATACACTGATAAAAAAAAGAGCAGAATATAAAAATGATGGCACCCCTGAATAAGCAATATAGGAAAGAAATAGAATGTATGAAAAAGATTTAAAGTGATATACAAAAATTAAAACCTCAGTCACAAGCTGGCAAATCCATTTGAGTGAAAGTGAAAATAGATTCTCTGACCTGAAAAGACACCACTGCAGCTAGTGAAAAAGTAAGCAAAGATCTCTTAAAAACAACTAGGATGCAGGAAAACATCATTCAACATCTGCAAGATGATGCAAAGTTGAACAATGTGAGACTAATAGACATCAATGAGAAGGAAGGAGTCAATACAAATGATATAAAAAGAATATGGGCAGAAGTAATAGAAGAAAACTTCCCAAATATGGGACAACAACCTGACATTCAGGTAGCCAAAGCATGTAGAACTCCAAATAACATCAACTCAACTAAATCCACTCCCAGACATATAATAATCAAGATCCCAGAAATTCAGCACAGGGGTAATATACTAAAAGCTTCTAAAGAAAAGAAACAGATCACATTTAAAGGAAAACCCAACAAAATAACAGCAGATTTCTCTTCACAAACCTTCAAGTCAAGAAGAACATGGAGCAAAGTACAAGTCTTGCAAAAAAACAAATTCCATCCAGTCTGACTGCAAAACTCTCTTCAAATCTAATGGAGAAGTGAAATACTTCCATGACAAAGAACAACTAAAGAATTTCATGATAACAAAGCCAAGCCTACACAGACCACTAAAAGATATAATGACCACAACTCCATGAATGAGAATGGAAAGAACCCATCAAACAGGGAAAACAATTAAACAGAGGAGAAATAGAGATGTACAACAGCAGTCTTTCAATTATTCTTTTGTGTACAGCAGCAAAATATTTCCCTCAGCACACTCTACAAATGGACTTCTCTTTCACCCTATGGATCATGGTTCTATATGGATCTAGAGGGTAGATTTCAAGGAAATAGCTGTAGCTGAGTCCCACAAGTGACACCTGGCCACCAGTAAGTGTCATGGTCATTATCCATGTCCACAATACACTAGAACTTTGTGCAATATCCTATCCCCAAACTGTCAGAAGTGATGGTCATTTATTTGTCATTCCAGTATTTATCTTATGTTTTATTCTTAGCACTTCTTCACTATCATGGAAACTTTTTCTTAGTTCAATTGTTTTGAAACATTTAATTTTTAATTAATTAGTATTTAATTTTCTGAATATTGCTGAATCTTAATTTTTTAAAGATTTATACTATATCTTTGAATTAAAATTTATGTAAAAGACATCATATGATATCTCCTCCTAGTATTAGAAACTTTAAAAAGTATATTTCCATTTTCTGTTGACTTTATATTACTTCTTCCCTGTCTTTTATACACATGCACACACATATATATGAAAAAGAATAAGTGTATAACCCGACATAAGATTGGTACTGTTTCATAAAAATCTTCAGTGACCTTTTAAATAAGGGTTCATCTAATATATTTTATATAGTCCTGCATAACTATCACTTTGAGAGCTCTTTATTGTTCATCCAGGAGCATACTGCAACTACTCCTGCCTTTTGAATTATTCGCTGTGTTATTTCCTGTATGCTACATCTGGAGGTATTAAAATATTTCAAGTTTGTATAACTAGAAAATATTTTACTTTTAGTCTTCAGAGGTATGTTTGCTAAGGATAAAATTCAAAGAGGATAGATTTTTTTTTCTTCTTTCCTTTAATTAGTCTAGTTTCTTACACACTTGTTCCTTTTTTATTTCTAATGTGGAATAAGATGGTATTTAATTTTGTTCTTTCATAGCTAATATTATTTTATGTATATGCTTTAATCATTTCTTCTTTACAATAAGTTTTGGACAATTTCATTTTTGGGTATCTTGGTATGATTTTATTTCAATTTCTTGTGCAAAAAGTTCAGTTTTCTTAGAAATGTGGTATTATTAGTTGAACTAAATTCAGAAATTTTAGATCTTTAAATATTGATTGCCTACTCTTTTCTACTTTGAGAATTCCAATTATATGAATATAAAAAAAGAAAGGAGCAGTTAATGCTTATAATTTTTTTTTTTTTTTTTTTTGTGGAACTGGGGATTGAACTCAGGCCTTTGTGCTCGCCAGGGAAGTGCTTATTCCACTGAGCCATCTCCCTGGCCCCACAATTTTTGTTTTTATTAAGACTTTTTTCCTCTCTTGAATTTCTTATAACTTCTTAGTTATTTTTTATTTTTAAAAAACCTTATATTTTTATATCTGCTAATCTGAAAAACTAATTTGCACAGAGCATCATGTAATATAGCAATCATTGCTGGATTCCTATTACTTTGATTAGTGAAATCTTTTATCATGTAAAATGCTATTTTCTTCTATCACTATTTTGTATTCTTTAAAAATAATAATAAAAAGTACAAACTTAAAAAAAATCACTTTGTGTGCTCTTAATTATTTTAAGAAAGGATTCAGGAAGGGATTTATATTGGTATCTCTAAGACAACTTATTTGGGAACTTCATAACCACAAAGCTACAAATACAGTTATTTGTTTTTTTAAAGTTCCATGAATCAAGTTTATTAGTTCATTTTAAGATTTCTTTTTGTTTAAATAATTTTACTGAGAAACAAATAATGAGACAGTTTCAAAATCGATTAGTAGGACAGTTCCAATAATTAATACACTGCACATTGTTGTCTTTGTAGTGGTTATTCATAATACAAGATACAGACATGATATCCTATCCCCAAACACTATTAGAAGAAATCTTTTTATTCATTGAATTAAGAGAATATAGCTGTGTATCTATCCTAATTATTTTGAATATGCAGATACAAAATGGTCTTTCATTTGTATACCCTTTTTTTGTTTAGCTTTGTCAGAGAAAGGTATTCAATTGTCCTTTAAATATTGTACTTGAGTAATTTCAGCAAAATATTCCAATATACTCCAGTAGTTCATAGTAGTAGTGGGTTATCTGTCGGACTGGGAAAATCAGGAGTTGTTGACTTGAGCCTTTTATAGCTCAGCATATTAATATGGCTTTACTTTTTATACCTCATTTTTATACTTTTCTGCTGGGGTGGTTAAGATAAAGATAAAATGAGACCTATACAATAAGAAATGTAATTTTTGTATCTGATAATGTCAGTCAAATCCCCTCAGGATTTATCCTGAAACCCTATACCACACTTTGTAGATCCTTTGTCAGTGTCAACCATGTGGATGAGTCTCTGCCACTGCTTGACCAATTTGCTCTCTGTGAAAGCCTGACAGAATGTTTTCTCTCCATGTGACTCTCCTTAGGCACTCTCTACATCACTGTTCACTTTCCTCTGTGGACCTATAATCTGCTTGATCATAAAATTTGGAACACCACTGAGTTCCATGATGTTACAGTACAGGGTCTCCTATGTCCTGAGTCTTCACTAACTTCAAATGGCTAGGGCCAAAATGTTGGCTGTCCTTGCAGCCCTTCTTTCTCTCTCATTTTTGGTGTGCAAACTTAGGTTGCTAACAATCCAGAAGAGCAGTTTATTATTACCCCATAATATATGAGGTTGTGTTTAACCTCACTATCTGTCTGAATATCAAACATCTTAGTCATATAATGGGACAGGTATTTCCCATCAAGTATTGATATGTTAAACTTTAAGTTCCTACAGAATAAGAAGAAAAAAATTAAAATCTTTTTTAAAAATATGAATAAACAATTACATATTTTTGCACAAAGATTTAGAAATCAAACCTTATATAGCATTTTAGCAGGACAGTCCTGTGACTTTTTTTCTTCTTGTCTCTTTTTTTTCTTTTATTACCCTTTTCTTAAAAACAAACATTTTCTTGAGAGACAGTATGGCAATAAGTGGTATGTCATGACAAGAAATACATATTTAGAAGACCAGAATGACAGGCATTCCAAGAATAACCCTACTATTACACATTACTAACTTCAGTGCTGCTGTTTAGTTCACAGATCTCAGCACATGTAGTTTGTCAGGATTATAATCCTACCAATTAACTGCTAGTTTTCAATACCTGCTGAGATTCTCAGGATCATTGTGTTACCCATCTTGTGGATATAAATGTATGGCTTTGCCCCTGTCATGTTACCTAGCTTTTCTCCTTGCCCTCTCTTCGTTGTCTAACCCTCAAGTTCTCACTTTCCTTTTAGTTGTGTTATACCTTCTCTTTGCATTTCTTCTTTTGAGTTCTTATACTAGGGAAACTATATGATATTTACACATGTGAGTCTGGTTTATTTCACCTATGAGTATATCATCAAGTGGTATCCACTTAAATATAAATACTTCAAATTTATCATTCTTTATAGCTGAGTAATACCCCATTGTATAAAAATACCACATATTTTTCATCCATTTCTCAGGTGATGGGTATCTTGGTTATTTCCAAGCTTTCACTATCACAAATTGTGCTGCTATAAACATAGGTACACATATATCACTATGATATGACTTTTTCAGTTCCTGCAGGAAAATTCACAGTAGGTGCATAGCTGGCTTGAATGGAATTTCCAGTCCTAGTTTTTAAGGACTCTGCACACTGATTTCCATAATGGTTGCAGCAGTCTACATTCCCACAAATACAGTTACTTCAACTGCCCTCAGTCTAGTAATTCATCCCTCCTCTATTCCCTTTTATCCATTAAAATAAAAAAATTGAAGAAAAAATACACTAAGTTGTGAATTCAGCTAAGGTAAGTTCATATAGCCAGTAGTATTTTTTCACTGTTGTATAAAATACTAAATGGTAACTATATGTTGAATAATGTATGGGAAGCAATGAAATACATGCATTTCCTAAGAAATGCCTTTGGGAATTTGAAGATAAAGATTTTTATTTTTGTATATTTTAGTCAGGGTCTCACTATGTAGACTGTACTCGTAGAGATCTGCCTGTGTTCAGCCTCCCAAAGAGCTTGGATTACAGGTGCGCGCCACCATGTCCAGTCTCAATCACTGTCTCAGTGTGCCCTGAGGCGGGGCTGGCACGGCACACCGGGATTGGAACCCTGGCCACTGCATCTGCCTAAACAGATGCTTTAATCCCCTGATCTATCAGACCAGCCCTAAGACAAAGACTTTAAGTGATAAATAACTATGGTCAGTTTAGTTCTGTATGAATAACAGTAAATCTGTTCCACTTAACATTAAGGCAGATTTATCAGCCATTACTAACACAAATTGCAAGTGTTTTACCAATATGTCAACTTTATTTCTCTTGTCAATGTACACTGTAAATTCAATCAGACTTGAATTTTTAGATGTTTCAATTTATTTAACAATTATGTATTTATCCATCTATTATTGAAATGCTCAAAAATAAAATAATGGAACTGGAATCAGAAAAAAATTGGTTTTTTGCTTTTCAATTATTAAGCAAACCAAAAACTATAGCTGCAAATAAACAGACTGAACTGCCATTTTAGAACTTCATTAAAAAAAAATTACTAGACTCTCCCAGATAAAACATAATTCAAGATTTGTGTACTAAAATTCTCATTACTATGAAAGTACAGTCTTAAACTACCTTTCTTTCCCTTGTAGTCAGTCTTCTGTTGAGGCTGCTACTTTTCTCAGGTTAAATAAAGTCAGTGAGTGCTCTTGGAGGTGAACAGTGAATGAAAAAGATTCACAGCTAAACTACATATTTAATTTCCCACAATAGTTCGCGTTTAAAAAATGAACAAAACATACTAATATAAGTAGTAGTTTCACAAATATGAAACATTTTAATCCCCTGACAAGGAAACTTTCAGTGAACTACTAAGAAAGTAGTTTTTTTTTAAACAATGTGAAAACTGTAGGAACTCAGGAATATATTGAAATTTTTTTGTTTACCTGATTCCTAAAATTGTGCATTTTCTCCTTAGTTCCTAGAGCCTACCTGCTTCCTCCAAAGACTCAGCACTGTTGAATTAAACTTTCATATAAGATATAAAATGGAGATATCTGGGGCAGAGCCTGATTAATGAATATCCAGCTTTACATGGAGGAATCATTGTACAATGTTAAAAGACATTAAATCAAGGCTGAGGGTATATAGCTCAGTGGCACACTGTCAGCCTGGCAAACACAAGGTTGTGAGTTCAATTCCTGGTATATGAGAGAGAAAGAGACAGAGACAGACAGACAGAGAGAGGGAGAGGGAGAGGGAGAGAGAGAGAGAGAGAGAGAAGGAAGCCCTGGAATAAGACATACAGCATACACACTCATACCTGCTCAATAAAACAAGGGGAAAGATGTTTTTTAAATCCTTTTGAAGTAAATATTGAATATTTAAAAATCTATTTACAGGGATACCATATGGTTGGGCTTCCTGGGAATACTGTTTCAACTGTTCTCTTCTTGGAGCTCCTTCTAAGGTGACTTGCAGTCCAGGCTTTCTCTAGTTTATTTATTCATCTGTGCCAAAGATTGGGGAGTTAAATAATTAATTGTGGTGCATGCTCAGCTCTGGTGTCTTTAGAAACTTGGAAGCTGTTCAGCACAGCCAGACCCACTAGGCAAGGAAGTTACCAAAATGATTACATTCAACATTTCTGGCTCTGGTAGCCAGTTGTGACTTGTTTTCCTTTTAGGCACTGAGGTTATTTGTTAAATGACAAAATAAGTCATGCAGTGTTGACAGGATTCCCAACTGCATCACTGACTTCCTTTCTGACCTCTGCTGAATTAACTCAATATCAAATCTTTGTTGACTTCTCTGTATGAGGAAATAATGACCACCACTCACAGATTGTATTGTGCTACTGGAATAAATGTTGCTTGAAATCCTAACCATCGATACCACAGAAAGTGTGATTTGGAACTTGGAAGTTTTGCAGAGTTGCTGCAGTGACAGTGTGGTCACGTGGAAGTAGGATAGGTCTTTGACCCAAGACAACTGGAGTTCTTACAAAAAGAACATCATGTAAAGAATAGAGACACAGGCAGAATGCCACATGAAGATGAACACAAGTCACTGGAGGGATGCATAGGCAGGCCAAGGAGGGCCCAAAACTACCAGGAACACATCAGAGGTTGGACGAGCTGGAGTGACTGCTTCCCCACAGCCTGCAGAAAGAACCAGCACTGCTGACCCTTTGATTTCAGGTGTCTCACCTCACATGAGGCAACGTATTTCTGAGGTTTCGGCCTTCTAATTTATGATACTTTGCCATGGCAGCTCTAGGAAACTAACACCCATCAAACAAAGTAATTGTAAGGTTAAAATAACGTGATTTGCGAAGCACCTGACACAGGCTCATACAAAATTATCATTAACAGCAGTAAACAAATATTTTGAAACATAACCAGTTGGTGGATTATGCAACAATTATACTTGATTTATTTCTCATTTCTACATCTCGAATTTCAGTTATTATAGTATTGTGATGCTGAGGCAGTACACAAGGCAAGAATTTTAGAGGAGATAAAATGCAAACCAGTCAATGTGTATTAATTGTTTGAATCTCCTGTAAATGATTTGGCAGGAGAGGAGGTTGGAACACTTAGCTAAATTGAGGTTTGGGGATTATCTATGAATTTAAAGTATCCATACCATTTTGGCCCCTATTAGCATGAGTAATTGAGAAGAAAATTCTTGCCAGTTATGCTTTTCCATAAGGTTTAATGTAGACTTCAATATTTAAGTAATTAATTAGCAGACTTAAATGGTACCACAGAACCACATTAAAGGACATAGGAGATAGTCATGACCCTTATTTTAGAGATGAGGAAATTGAGGCCCACAGAGGTTACAATGAACTCAAGGTTATAGAGTTTATACAAGACAAACTGACACTAGTATCCTTGTCTTCTAATTTTTTTGTTAAAAATTGACTATGCTTTTCAAAACTTAGGGTTTATTTCAGAGTTCTGTAAAGCTTTAGCTATTATCAGAATTCTCATTCTGCACACTGAATCTTAAGACCAAGACTCGGGAAATCCAGACCCATGAAAAAGAAAATGACATTTTGAAGAGTTTTCCATAAAGAAGCCTGGAAATTTACACAGGAGGAGGGGAAGGAGAGGAAACAAAAATTATTTTTACACTCAAATTATTAGCTGTACAACACATTCAAGAGAAATCTTTTTACGTTGTTTATAAGATCCATTAAATGTGACCTGGCAGGACCTTTCTAGAACAAGTCCTCAAAGCCATAGTGGTGTTTGGCAATGCAGCTACCTCAGATGAGGTCATTTGCATCACATTAGGAAGGAAGCAGAGAACAAGGAGACTGCTAGGACACATGAACTTTGGCTCCGCACATGATCTTGCAAATAGAGCGTCCTCCTTCCGTGCTTAACACCTAACCCATATAAATTAAAGCAAGTGCCCCTGCCCTTTCACCTCTGCTCCGGCCAGCTTTCAAATAGGTTTTGTGAGAAGATATATAAGACTCCTGATGCAACAAACTTTGTCTCATTGCATGTACTTTTTTCTGGTTTGGTTTATGATTTTTATATTTCCAGTATTTAGAGGACATTTTCACGTTGCCAGCCCTAAGGACACCACCATTGCAATTGAAGGGCTCAGTTGAAAATCTATTCTAGAAAGAATCATTCGGGTTCATTTTGCAGTTCATAGCCCAGAAACAGAACTTTTCAAAAGATACTCAATAACACCAGTGCAGGCACCCCTCTGGACAACATATCAATTTATATTATGAAGCGAATTGTGGTTGTACCCACCAGAGCTGATATAGTTAAGTGTCTGTCAGCATTTCCATTATATTTTGAGGGCTTCTTACTTGGTTGCAAGAATATCCTTCAGGCTGAAGCAAATACAGCCAGTTGAAGATGTACCTGTTCATCATTTAAAAATGTTAGCTCTCTCCTGTGTTTGCTTGTGCACAATTAAAGATAAATAAAGAATTGAGTTTCTAAATCACCAGGCTACCAAAATTATGGTGAATGTGAGTTAGGCCCAGGGAACTTAAGGTCACACGTGCTCACAGGATCCAAATTGCTCACCTAGAAGATTTACTAATCTTCAGTAACAGAATTCCAATTCCAATGGACTGCATATTCCCTCCAAAATCATACCTGCAATAATTGGACTTCTCAATTTTATTTTTTAATTTTAATTTTTTTTCATTTACTTATATATTTGGTACAGGGTCTCCCTATGCAATTCGGACTTGTTGTGATCCTCGTGGCTCAGCCTCGTCAGCACTGGGATTACAGGCATGCCCCACCATGCCCAGTCTCTTTGGCTAGCTCAGCATGTGCAGGGAAAGGGCTGAAGCAGCATGTGGTGCCAGGAATTGAACTGGGGTCTTTGCACTTTCCAGGAAGGCCCTTAGATGGCTGAGCTATCTCCCCTGCCTGAACCCTGAATTTTCAGCCCCAAACATGTTTGCTTATATCTTAGATGAAACATGGCTGTGTTGTGTGCAGACTTTCACTTTGCTCTCCCCTGACATCCTCCATTGTGACTCTGAATCCATGAAAACCCTTTCTAGAAAACCTGACTCAAGTTCTCCCTTTCTGACAAGACTTCCTGGACTCCAAAAATAGAGGCAGGGATTTTTCTCTTAAGTTCATTTTATAACCAACACACCTCCCTCTACCATAGCAATTATTATATAATAACATTTGTGTTTCTTTACTAGTATGTATAAACTCAGGGCAAAGACAATGTTGTGCTTATTAACAATGTGCTGTAGTATATAGCCGGATAGTTTTACAAATGAATAGATTAAGAGGAATAGAGGATCTATGAAATAGGATTAGTGATAAGCATATTGAGGAAAATAAAAATCATTTCTGAAAACGATGCCTTTGAATTTGACTACCCTCTAGCTTTCCAGGTGACACCCATTCTTCTATGTCCATTAACAAAGGACCTCCCAGAAAATTGCCTTCCTTGTAAACTCATAGGAAAAGATACCTGGAGCAGCTTGGACCACTTTAAAGCCTTAAGAGAACAACTGATCAAGGCACCAGGAACCAGAGTATTTGTTTAGACTTCATTACAGACTCTGTGAACCTCTTCAAGATGTTTAAAATCTCAGCAATTCAATCTCACTGCAAATGGTAATAAATAATAGCAGTTCTTGTCTGCTTCACAGAGATGTTGGGTGAAGAATGTGTTCCACATGTATCGGATAATTTAAAGAGAGAAATTCTAACTGTGTATCATCTATATAATTAAATATTGTATTTCTCTCGCAAGCTGTATACTAAATTGTAATTTATTGCTGAGAAGATTATTTTGTGGAAACAACATTAACCTTATCTCAAGATATAAATAGAAGATTTAATTCTTCTACTTAACATGAATGTTGTATGGAAAGGAAAAGCTGTGTACTCCTTTCTGCACTGGGCAAAGGTCCACGTGCTTGGCATGATGGGTAATTGGTCACGTTCTAACTGAATTTCCAAACATTTTCAAAGAAAGGTACTACAAAGAATTACAGAAGCTTTTACAAGAAAATGATTGGCATGATTTCTTCTTCATAATAATAGGTTTGCTGATCAGTTTAGAAGTTGAAGATTTAAAAACTTGCAATGTCTTTCAAAGGGTAATCTATAAATCACCTGCTTCTGCAGACCCTGTAACATAAATTCAGAATCCAAGATCCTGATCGGGACAGGCCAAGAAACCCAGAGAGATGTCTTAAGAAGTAAGGAACGGTGCATATAGAGCAATATTGTCAGCTGATTCCTGATATGCTGCCAGGTGGAGAACTCTGAGCATTGCTCCCATCAGTTTAGAATGCAGAGGACATAGGAACTGCAGAGAATGAAGAGCAAGAACCTCAACAGCCACAGAGGGGACTGTCTATTCCTTGCAAACGCACCAACTGTGTTTCCTGAAAGAGTTGGGAATTAATCTTATTTTAGAGAAAAATAGAAATTGTGGGGAAATATGGATGTTGGAACAAAAGGACATGGATCTGGAATTGATAGTTCCAGCTAGCCTGCTGCTTGATACCAGAAGTCAAGGGCAATTTGGATTTTTGAGGGTAGTAGGGTACCTTTATTCATTCTTCTGTGCATACTGATCTCCTTTAAGTTCAGTCATTTGGACACTTTTCTCATGGTTTGTCCTTCCTGTCACCCTCAAGAAAAACAGTGAAAAAGCAAAGCACGATGGTAATGACTCAGTGCCATAAATGGGCAAGGCCTTGAGGGTTTGCTCCTCTTAGCAACTCAGCACATATTCATGTGCCAATTCAACAGTTATAAAAAGAATACGGTGGAAAATGGAAAACACCTGAGCTGCTCATACAACATAGCAATTATCATGCACATTTTGGTGAAAATTTTTCTAGAGCTCTGCACTTAATGTAGAACATGACTCCACTTTGGCAAGATTATACCTGTAATTAAATGTACATGTATTTACATAAATAAATACAAAATACACTTATCTATAATTTTACATTATATTTTGCATGTTGTTTTGATTCTCTGTGTCTATGACACTTTGAAACATCCTATAATCATGATATGCATCATATGAATTAAAAACTATTCAGATAGGGATTGGAGCTGTTGGTAGCTATTTACCTTTCATTTTGACTTGAAGGAATGGACCATCCTACACACATACACAGTCTCCGTAATCCTCTTATTTTCATGGATCTCTCAAAACCTCCTCCTTCCATTTTTTTTTTTTTTTTTTTTTTTTTTTTTGTCTTTTTGAGACAGGGTCTCACTATGCAGTTCAGGCTGGCCTTAAGCTCACTTTGTAGCTCAGGCTGGTCTTGAACTCACAGCAATCCTCCTGCCTCAGCCTCCCAAGTGCTGGGATTACAAGCATGCGCCACCACGCCCGGCTCAACCTCCTTCCATTTTACCATGGTGTTACCCCAAATTCTGTCTCAAATCACCTTAGCCCAAAGCAGTAATGAGAAACACAGAGTAGCAGGTGTTTGAATTGTCAATCATCTAGTGTGGCAGAATCATGCAAGACTCCTCATCATCTAAGTCTTTCTCTGCTGTTTTGATATCTTCTATCTGAATTGCCTGGAGAGGCATTTCTACAACACAAGACCCTCGGGGTGCAAAAGAGAGTCAATTAAGTTTATTGTCTTACCCAGCACTTATTTAATTTTTATACTAATCGAAGGTAATCACATGGATTGATTCATTGAATTCTTATAATAACTGTATTAACTATATGAAGTCAGAGCCATGACTGTGTACACAGAACTATGGAGGGATTTACAGTCTCAAGGAAGGCCACAAAATGTCCACATAATCCATTCATGGTGGAGCAAGTTGGTGTAGAGAAGGGGAAAGACATTATTTTTTATGTATGCATAGTTTCTCGTTAAGGGGATTAGCATGTTTTGGATGTCAGTAGCGGTTGTGAGTACATTTTGAATGCATAAATTCCACCTAACTGCTACTATAAAATGGTTGATTATATAGCACAGGAATTTTACCATATTTTAAAAAATTGAGTTTTGTGCTGGTGGATGTCACAGAGGAAGCATCACCAGTCTCTCTTCTGACTGTCCTTATGTGTAAGTCAGAATCTCCCAAGAAGCTTGCACAGCTACAGAAGCTCTTCATCGGGTGGCTGAGCTTTGAGACAACTGATGAGACTCTGAGGAGCCATTTTGAGCAATGGGGAGCACTCACAGCCTGCACTGTAATGAGAGACCCGAACACCAAGCATTCCAGGAGCTTTGGGTTTGTCACTTATGCCACAGTGGAGGAGGCGGATGCAGCCATGGATGCAAGGCCACACAAAGTGGATTAAAGAGTTAGGGAACCAAAGAGAGCTGCCTTGAGACAAGATTTTGAAAAACTAGGTGCCCACTTAACAGTGAAGATCTTTGTTGGTGGCATTAAAGAAAAACACCAAAGAACATCACCTATGAGACTACTTTGAACAATATGGAAAATGGGAGTGATTGAAACTGGCTGAGGTTATGGAAAGAAGAGGAGGTTTGCTTTTGTAAACTTTGATGACCGTGATTCTGTGGATATGACTGTCATTCAAAAACACCACACACGGGCAGAGACAGCGCGGCCGACTCCGCCGTCCTGCTCCATCCCGCCCGCCTCCGCCCAGCCCCTGAGACCGGCCAGAGACAGCGCGGCCGACTCTGCCATCTTGCTCCATCCCGCCTATCACCGCCCAGCCCCTGGGACTGGCTAGAGACAGCGTGGCCCACTCCGCCATCCTGCTCCATCCTGTCCGCGCCTGCCCAGTCCCAGAGACCAGCCTGAGACAGTAACTGACTCCAGCGGCCTCCTGGATCCCGCGCCAAGCTCTTCCAGCGAGAGCAAATTTACAGGACTCACCAGGCTTCGCAGATCAGTGAGAGGGTGGTGAGTCTGAGGGAGAGCCTTTGGCTTCTTCCCACATGTGCTACAGGGATCCCTGTCCCCAACCCCTCCAAGCCAGTGACTGGCCTGAAACCTCAGGTCCCACTCACCAACACCTCCCTGGAACCCCTGACCTAAAGCCCACTGATTGAGTGGGAATTTCCCCAATTCTCTGGGCATCAAAGGTCAGTGAGTGTAGAACCTCAGGCCCATCGTGCCTGAGATACATTTCCCAGGGATTAAGCTGGCCGTCACCTCACGTGGCCCAGTGACAGCTCCAGGCACACTGTGCCAGAGAAACACTTCCAGGTGATTACTGGTCCCACCCCACAGCCCCAGACCCAGTGCAGGTCGACCTGGAGTGAGAACTCCTAGCCTGCCACAATGGAGGGACATTTCTCAGCAATCCACGGTCCCACGCTACGGACTGAAACCCAGCACAGCCTGGCCTATAAGTGAGGGCTCCAGGCCCACTGCACCAGAGGGACCTTTCGTAGCCTTCTTGATTTACGGCCTGTAGACCCGGACCAAGCACAAGCTGGCCGGCTCAGTACAGCCAACTCAGTAAATAAGATCATCCACTATCCTTTTGTGAGCCCAGAAAACCCACCAAAGCCCAGGCCCACCCACCTGGGGAACGCCCTGCCTGACACAGGAGGGCTGACCCCGGGAACCAACATAGCGGAACCAAAGGAGCTGCAGCAAAAAAAGGAACTGAACACAACAGCT
>PVKA01008785.1:0-23294 GCA_004027165.1 Ctenomys sociabilis
TCTCTTCTCTTCTCTTCTCTTCTCTTCTCTTCTCTTCTCTTCTCTTCTCTTCTCTTCTCTTCTCTTCTCTTCTCTTCTCTTCTCTTCTCTTCTCTTCTCCTCTCTTCTCTTCTTTCTCTTCTCTCACACTGTCCCTTTCTCTCTCTTTTGTCTTCCACTAGATGCATGAGACCCACATGCATTAAGAAGCGCAGCCCACTCTCAGCCCACTGCATGTAATGTTCACCTCATCTTACCAGAAAATCCTCACAGACGCACACTCCCACTTTGCTTAGCCAGAGGTTTGGACGCCCTGCGGCTAGAGCAATTGTACACAAAGAACGAATTATCACAGAGCACAGAGATGTCCTGCAGTCTACATTCACACTTTAAAGACACTTTTTGAAACCAACTATAGGGCCCTTGGATAGCTGGAGAATAGACGTTTAGCTTGGATTTGGTTATATTAGGAGAGCGCAGATCTGGAAGCCACAAGGGAACTAACTGGGTAGCATGCAGAACCGCAGTGAGCAAACATTTGCTAACACTATGAGAAATCCTTCGTCAATTCTGCAGGTTTGTACTTCTTCACTGTGCATTTAATTATTCACAACAGTTTTATTAGCTATAAGACTGATGAGGGAGCTGGGCTAAAAAGGAAGTTGAGTATGAAAAACAGTCATGCTGAGCATTACTACCTCAATATCAGGTAAAAAGTGCAAAATGACATTAAAATGTGCTGGCTCTCCGGAAGTGAGTACAGTTAATGTTAGAAGACTGGGAGGGTTACTGAGAAAAGTGTTATTAAATCCGAATTATTATTGCCAGGAGACAGAATTTGGACCATGGAAATAGATGAGAATATGGTTAGGAAGAAAATAACAGAAAAGCTGATGAAAAACTAATGGAGCAATTTTGCAATAGTTTACAAGCTAAATCGCAGTGCATAGTGGTACTCGAAGCTACAAATTGACGGTGAGAAATGGCTTTGAGTCATCTCAAATATTAAAACAAATCAATTTGAATTCAGTTGTATAAGGCAATGAGAACACTTGAAGAAGTTTAAAGGAAGAAAGTGATGTGAAACGTTAGCAAATTTACACTGTAAGGACTGAGTTTTCACGAAGAAAATAGTTGAGTGTTAATTTCAAGAGTTAAAATTACAATTAATATAGTATCTCGTTGAGCAATTTTTGAATGAGTAATAATGGATCTACTTCATTTTTCAGGTTTATCAACTGAAAAAGGTAGCACTAGAAGCTGATTTTTGCCACCAGTGAAGTGAGTTGAAGCCTCCACTAGAAATTGGAGATGACAGATAAGCTCAGGCTTTTAATATGTGCTACCTACTACTGTAATAGCAACAAACACCCCAGGAGAATCAAATTATCAGACATTGCTCTAAATATTCTTTTATTTGAATAATACCACCAACCATTATTTCTGTATTATTAATAAGAAAATAAACATCACAAAAACCTTTCTCAAGGTCACACTGGAAATCTTTCATGCAGTAAGTCTGTGACATTGACACAGGCAAACTAGAGCTAGAACCTGGGTGTTTAACCTTTTGCTATAATTGCCTCTCCATGGCAACATTTCAGATTTTCCTTTTGAAGAAATACAAAAGAATTTTAAAGGGAATATGAAAATGCACGTGGAGGAGTTGGAAGGTTAGAAATTAATTTGGTGTGGCTACAAATCACACAGATGCTTCCTACTTATTTACTTCCACTGAAATCAGTGGTTCACAATCTCTTGGGAGAGGATGTTCAGATACATCTGAAGATCTGGGGTGCTTACTCAATAGTTCATTAAGAAAGTGGCCAGTGAAAAGAAGTTCTAAAGTACTGGTACACACTGCATAAGGGTAGAGGGGATAATGAAGTATGCTGGAATTTCCCTCTAATTCTAGAGGTGTCTGATCATGATGTGTGTGTATAGACAGTACAGTTGGGATAGATAACGCTGTGCTTCTACATAATTCTATGAGAGGCAAGATCTGCACTAATGGTGGTTGGACAGGATATTATGTCAGCTTCTAGTACTACGGTCATCCACTAGGAAAATAACTATTGAATTTTTGATATAATTCAGGTATAAAAAATAAGATAAGTAAGCAGCTACACTCCTAATTCACTGATAAGAGATATCTGCTAAAATAATATCTGTAAATATAATATCATGTATGCACCTTGTACAATACCAAAACATTATGAAAACAGTTTGCAATGTATTAATTTATCGAATCTGTATGGTTAAGATACAGATTCAATAAAATAAAAAAACAAATAAAGTCTTTGCCTCCCTGTTAAAAATAATAATAATAATAATAATAATAATAATAATAATAATAATAATTCTAGTGTAACCTTCTTGCAAATATCCTCACTGACCCTGTCTCATGGCTTTGTCCCTGTGGAGTTCCCTGTGGGGTCCTGATTCCAAGAACCCTCTTCAGATATGGAAGACTTGCACAGCTGCTGGGAGAGCTGCCATCAGGTTGCTAAGAGCACATCTGGGATTGCCTGGGCTGCAGGGGTTTACTTGAAGGCAGTGCTTTGTTTCCAGGGTAGCCAGCATGCCGTAAGAACTCCATCCTCACTTGACTTTCTAGAAATCCCACCATGAAGTTCCGTTCTACTATCATACCTTTCTCTCTGGCCTTCAAATTTCTTCCGTCCCTTCTCAGATCTTTTCTCTTTTGCTTCTACTTGGGTCCCCACTTGCTTTTCTTTTATAAGTAAACTCACCTTCGTGATGTGTCCTGCTCTCTCTTCCTGCCTTTCCTTGCTGATTAGCATAAAATGGAATCAAAAGCAGAGACCTCTCCTTATCTACATTAAACTTATACACCCTTCTATGAAGGCAGTAGGAAATGCAGTCTCCTTGAGGTCGTTCAGTTAATGCTTGGTGGAGGGAAAGAAAGCCTGTTCTCTTTCCAACTCCAAACCTGGGAACCTTGTCATTGTGCTACATTGGTCAGGCGGGACAGCATCAGTTTGGCCTGAGTTTACACTCATTTGTGCCATTTTCAACACCTATTACCTTCACAGCAGTGTGTCCTTTAAAGACTTGTTTACCAAAGTACACACATCCTTCCATTACATTTCTCTATAAAGGCAGAAAGAATAGAAATTAGATGTTTTTAGTCTCCTGAGAAGTTGAGTGTTTATAGGTTTGGTGTGTATATAGTCAAAATGTAGCAGATCTAAAACCATTAAATAGCAAAACTTCAGTAAAAAGTTTCTGGGTAGAAAATTAGTTACTCCAGCAGCTCAGGTAGATACTACTTGAGAGATGAGGTCAGCTACGTAGCATACCTGTTCATGGGATGCTTTCATGGCACAACATGTATAGGGTCTAAGAATTTAGTAACAATTTTTACATAGCAAGCAATGTAAAAATTTTCTAGGTACTATACATCATATATTGTTTTTAGAACAACAAAGCTAGAAATTTCTGTATATGTTTTTTAATTTTATTTATTTGATACAGGGTTTTGCTATGTAGTTCCGACTCATTGGGATCCTGCTATCTCAGCCACCCCAGCTCTGAGATTACAGACATACACCACCAGGGCCCAGCACTGCATGCAGTACAGGGGATTGAAATTAGGTCCTTGTGCTTGCCAGGCAGGCACTTAGACCTCTGAACTATCTCCCCAGCCCTCTGTAAATGCTTTTGTCTCTAAACTGTAGCTATAAGAGATATTATTGCAGTAAGGATTTAAAAGACGACTGGCTTGGGTTTGGTTAGCAAGAGTAAAACCAAACAGTATGTTCAGTAATTCTCTGCATAGAACTTTACACGTGGAGAGGCATAGAGAACACACCTATGCACACAGATGCTACAGTTTTATCACACAAATCTCTGTCGTGGAAGTAGAAAGTTCCCTAATTTTGAAGGCTGATTTGTGACTTTATAAGAATGACAACACAGAATTTTATGGTATCCAGGAGACAATAAACACACAAAGTTTAGTATATGGAGGCAGAAAAGAATAACTGACTCATAATGCCAAAATGAAACAAAAGCATTATAATGGGAAAATTATAGATGCCAGCTCTTGTGGCATCACATGTATGTGGTCTCAGAATTTAGCCTTTTCGCATCATAATACTTAGGCCATTCTTTACATGGTGTCTGAAATTTCTCCGTGTTTCATTTTATTTTTACCAAAAGCTAATTTAAATTAGAAAGTCACCTTAGGTTTTGGTAAGAAGTAATTACACTTAGTTGTCCAATTTAATAACCATACCACCAAGATACGTTTTTTTTAAATCACAATTTCTGTGCTAGTTCTCCAAGTCCTCAGATTTGTAGGCATTCTTCCTTAGAGATCCTGAATGGCCAGGACTGTTTCTGTTCAGATGAATTAGCTTTTCATCCAAGTTGAGCAGTGTAAAATGTCCTTAATGTTGGTAGCTTTTCTTACCAACAGAACCAAAGATATCAATGCCACCTTTTTCAGTTCTTCACATGATCCTCTCAACTTCATCTCCAGAATGAGCACTCATGTACTGTCTCATTCTGCAGTGGGAGTTTTCATTTGCTGCCAATTTTGTCTTAGTTGTGACAGTGGGATCCGGCAGTGTTTCAGAAACAAGATGCATGCACTGCGAGAAAGTCACAGGTGTTTTCCCCAGGGGTCTGCATCTCCTGAATACCAAGAAACACATGGGTCACGTGACCTGTGCCGAGAGTTTGAAAAATCAGTTGTCCTTCTGTCCAACATCCTCTCAAGCATCCTCGTTGTTTCAACGTTAACTAAATCTTAAATGAAAAGTCTAGCCTTAGAGGACTGTTTCCTCTAGGTACAAATAAAAGCTGACTTTTCAAAGAATATATACATATATATTTACACATTTGAAGCCTTTCTTCCTGATATAGGGTTGAAATACCTTAAGAGTTTTGTAAAGATTGTGTGAAATTCTGGGGTTTTTTTTTGTTTGTTTGTTTGCTTGTTTGTTTGTTTTGCATTTTAGGAAAAGGTCTTCAGGGACTTCAGGGTCTCACTACTAGATGCGACTCCTAGTGATCCGCCTGTTCACAGCCTCCTAAGAGCTGGGATTACAGGCGTGCGCCACCACGCCCAGTCTCAGTTGCTGTCTCAGTATGTTCCAGGGGCGGGGCCAGCAGGGCAGGCCCAGAGATCGAAACCCTGGCCCCGGCACCTGCTTACAGGTACTTTATTCCACTGAGCTATTTGGCCGGACCTAGAAATTCAGTTATTATTATAGTCTACTAAACTGCTAGTTCACAGAACATGTAAAGTTATGAGCATATTTTATTTGACATTGTTTCTTAACATTACAGGGAGACTGAGATAAATGTAAAATATAGTGTATTCCAAATTCATGTTTTGTACATATCCACATATATTTATATACATATGTATATATACTGTATACTGTGCATTCAATGTCTGTATATGTATATGCATATATTTATATACATATATATAAAAAGAGACAGAGAGTATAGATAAAAAATTCTAGTTATTGATCTGCTATTCTTTCTACCAGGTACACATCTACTTGAGATGGAACAAGTGCTTTTCTTGGTTGCAAAACTGTAAATAATTAGTCATAATTATGTTTAAATCCTATAGTATGAATTGTTCATTTTTATAAGACTTAGGAGGGATTAGGAGATGGCTCAGTAGAATAAGCGCTTGCCTGGCAAGCTCAGGGATCTGAGTTAACTCTCTGGTTTTACAAAAAAAACAAAACAAAAAAAAAGACTTTAGAGAAGAGCCAGGCAAAATGCAGAAGTCACACTTTGTTTTATCCACCTAAACATGCCACTGAAGAGAACGATTCTCTAATGACATCTTCCCTAAGGTAGAAATCACAATAGATAGAGCAAATGCTATAAAAAGAGTCACTAAAACACTAAAAGGCTACATGAACTTGGTGGAAAGCAGTACATTTGAAATTACACTGCAAGAATGTTCGCAGTCTGCTGGGCCCTCAAAATGCGTGGTTTAGAAGGACTAAGCCAGGGGCAAGAACTAAGTATGATTCCATTTATGGGAGGTGGTTGTTTTATTGTTGTTGTTGTTTTTCAGGATGTGTTCTAATTTATAAAACACTCAGAAATCGCAATGCTCTTAGTGGTTGAATGTAAAAGCAGTCTCACAATTTGCAGCCCCTTTCATGTACAGGTCCATTGTCTTCGCTTCAGCCAGGAGACTCCAGGAGGCAGAAGATGGGCGGGAGCTGCTTCCTCCTTCTCAGTGCTTTTAGAACCAACTACCCAGTAAACATTCTTGGATTACTTCTTGGTGAAGAGACATAACAGATGTTTACCAAAATAAACTGCCACCACAAAGTACAGATTTTTAATTCCTACTTGTAATCTTAGGAGGCCAGCCAGTCTTTTCTATATTTTCCTTTTCCCTTTTTTTTTTTGTTAATGGTCCAAGAATACCAAAGTCAAACATGTATTCATGTAAACCACTCGGGGCGGCTTTACCAGAGCATCCAGGAGTCACAGCAACGTTCTGACCCTGAGCTCCACTCCCGCCCACTTTCAGTGCTAGAGAGCATGTTACACCCACCCCTAGCTCTAATGAGACCCGAGGTGAGCGCTGCGCCCCAGCCTGCACCCATGCTACTGTTCTTCTTGTGGTGGCAACTGCTGCCCCAGATGCAGGAAGATCTATTTGCTTCTGTGTTGTCCTTTGCTAGGAAGTGGAGGGAGACTCCAAGGGAAGCCCGAGTGTTGCCTTCCTCGGTGTCTGCTTTCCTTACTACAAGGCCCATGTCCTTGTACAGGCAAATCTGCTGTGAGCTGTGGAGCAGGTAGCTTTGTTCTGCTGCAGTGGCTGCTGCTGCTTCTGCTGCTTCTGCTGCTGCTACTGCTGCTGCTGCTGCTGCTGGGATGGGCACATCAGGCTGGCAGACACAAGCTGCAGAAAATAGGTCTTGTCGTGTGTCACACTTTGCAGCATTGAAATATAATTATCGCACATCAAGTCACTGATTCCTCCAATCTTTGCAGGCTGCGGTAATCATTACAATTTCCACTGTTAAACCCCATCAGTTTTTGCAGACCAGTATGCCTTCTTATGCATAAAGGGAGATTTTTCGCTTCCTTTAGTGTTTAATACGTTCATTACACTTGACTTAAGTCTCTTTCTTTGCCTCTTACACACACTTCTCTATGCATGATATAAAGAATATTTTTACTTTAACATTTTTTCATACATTACTTTAAATGTTACATGTTTTAGTAAAAGAACAGCAAATATGAGATCTCTATTTTGTAAAATCTAGCACCTAAATATCTTTTGATTTGTACCCATTTGTTTAGTGCATTGATAAGTATTCACTCCAAGGTCTTAATGTCCATCCCTATAATCTTTCTGCAGTGCATTCTGGGAAGATCTGCCCTGCTGCGTGCTGTCTAAATCTTACACTAGGGCCAGTGAGATAGCTCAGCAGACTAAGCACCTGCTTAGGCAAGTGCAAGGAGTGAGGCTTGAGCCTGGCAACACATGTTGCAGTGGCCCCTCCCCTGGGTGCACTGAGCCAGCCACCAAGACCGGCATGCTGGTTCATGCCTGTAATCCCAGCTCTAGGGAGGTTGAAAACAGAAGGATCACTATGAGTCCAAGCTGTGCAGTGAGACCCTGTACCAAATACGTATATAAGTAAATAAATAAACCTCCTAGAAGATCCAACAGGCTGCACATTTCATCATGTGGACATTTTTGCATAGATGCAGTCACATTGCGTAACACCAGATGGTAGAAAAATCTATCCATTAACCGTTATAAAGCTGGAAGTGTAACTGTGGTAGTCGATACATTATGTCAACTTGGCTGAATTGATTTGGGTAGTACCTGGGGCAGGGCCGGACATGGGGTGCTACTGGGCCGGCACTGGGGTGCAATTGGTTCAACCGTAGGGCCACGGGCTGCCCTAGAGTGACTCAGCACAAAAAGTGTATATGAAGGAGTTGAGGAAGGCTTCTTGCCACCCTGCCCTGCTTCCGTGGGGAGTCCCAGTCTTCAGAGAAGCTTGATCTTCACAGTCAACATAGAAGGGAGAGAGAGGCTCGGTGGACACCGCAGCTGCCGCCCCTCCCCTGCTTTCCATTGTCTTCTACCGCCAGGAACTACCGCCATTTGCCTTGCAGGCAGCGGAGTATGAACTGAGGCCTCCACAAACTGAGCTAAATAAACCTTTACTTCTTCTTTTTGAGTATCCAGTATTTGTCCCAGGAATGAGTAAAAAGAAACTAAGACAATAACAAATTAAAATCTTAACATATAAATTGACCCAGGTGATGTGGCTTATTAAATTTATTTTGCCAAAGATAGGCAATTAAAGCTTGAGAACATGAAAGGTTTGCTGTACCTTACAAAGAAATCCCTACAAACAAAGCAGCACAAAAATCTACTTATGGCATAACCTGTGTAGGGAAATTGCTTAGAAATGGCTGGACATTTCCTGGTATGCTGGCGTCAGTTCTGATACAAAAAGCTAGACATTTTAAGCATAAGGAAATATTTTTGAAGCCAAATTTAAAGAAGTTGATGGTAGGAGTGTAGTTTTCTAGAAACTTTGGTTCTTTTTTTAAGATAATTGCATAATTACTAGCAGTCTTTTAGAGGACTGGTGAGGGAAAAAGGAGAGAATTACAGGCCACTGAGAAAAAAAAAATCCAAATGTGATTTTAAGTATTGTGAATAGTCTATCTCGTTTCTCCTATATTTCTTTAATCTGCAACTATTTGACCTTTGAATACTTTAAGATTAAATTATAAAATATAAAACTATTGGAACTGTAGGAAAAGATCTTTGACAGCACCCTCATCGTAGAAGACAATTAGTATGTTTTATGCTGGATATACAGCTACCAAGAAGCAGTATATTAATACCAGCAGTATGCCTGGAAAATATGTATTGATAATTATTTTTTAAAATTAGCTCCAGTATTGTTCAGTTGTTTTGCTAAAGAAACTGATTGTACCAAAACTGATTATACCAAAGCACAATATGATTTATAAATAGATATTTACCTGGGTACTTATGGTGAAATTGTGGACATTGTGCAAAGTATGGTAGGTTCTATTTCGTACAGAATTTACTACTTGACTTTATGGATAATCTGTATTTGAAACATTTTGTGTACTTGAATTGATTTCTCCTGAGCATCATAGTTTTATTCTTTTCTATGGTCTATGGCAATAACTGATAATTTTCCCCTGGCTTTGTCCACTTCACTGTTCAACGTAGCAAAAAATTTCTTATATATTCATTTCAGGGTAGAAAAGAAGGGCATAGCTTAGTTATAGTAGACTTGAAAGACTCATTGTTTTTAGCTCTTCCATAGAGAAAATCTGTTTTACAATCTTGAATTCTGCAATGGCATTATTTGATATTTTGAAAGAATACATGTTTGGGACTTGTACTCTTGCCATTTACTTCAGAGAGTGCTTGCGTGTCCAAAGGGCATTCATTAAGGGAGTCTTTTTTAAAAAAGAAATGACTACTTCATTATTTTTTTAGTCTAAGTAAAAAAAACATACTGTGTCAAAAGTTTTGCTGTTTCTGCAGCCTTGTGGCTCTCTAGAAAGAGTCCTTTTCTTCTGACTGATGCAGGAAGCGCTGAGGGTATGACACTGTAATGCTCTGTCCTCCATGCCCAGAAGCAATAATTCAAAGGCTTTGGGGTTTAGTCACTTTGTGCTCAAGCCTTGGAATGAGCATATGCAAATGGCACTACTATGAAATAAAACTTTGCTCAATACAGCGAGTGAATGTTAACTGATACTTTCATATGTGTGTGGTGGATGGACAGCTGGCGGTCAGCGTGTAACAGCCAGCTGGACTGAGTCAATGCGCTGGGGGGTGCGGGAGGCCCAGTTGAGCACTGGTGGCCACAGCCTAAAGAGGAGAACTGGAGAGGGAAAAGGGTGTGGCGCTGGTGCTCTTGGTTCCCCGGGAGGAGCCTGGCATGGTGCGCGGGCTTTCCTAACAGGAACTCAGCCGTCCTCATGGTGGGAGGACCTCCGGATCTCGCTGTTGCTGCAGATTGCCGTGGTAAGCTTTTGGCAGAGCCTTATTCTTACTATGACCATTGCTTCCTGGCTCCAGTGCCTTCATCCCACTCGCACAGACTTCCCAGCTTCCACTACTGAACTTTGGCCCTTCCCAGCCCAGACCTGTAAAACAGACTTGCAAGAGCCATTGACATGAACTCTAGGCCTTCAGCTGGACCCTTGGGGGCACTGTCAGGAGCTCTAGGCTTTCATCTGGACTCTTGGGGGCACTGTCAGGAGCTCTAGGCTTTCAGCTGGACTCTTGGGGGCACTGTCAGGAGCTCTAGGCTTTCCACTGACTCATGCTGGACATCGTCTTGGGATCCACGCCCTCTGCTGGAGTCTTTGGGTCTTTAGTATGTGGAAAGGTTTCCTGCCCTCCTTTGTACTTGACTCTTTGGATGACTACTATAAAATAATCTTATAAACTGTGTACCCTGTATTAAATCATTTCCTTTGAAAACCCTGACTGCAATGTGTGAGTCACATATTCATTAATCAATTAAAGTGAATAATCGCATATATAGTAATGTGAATCCATTCAGTTTTTTTGTAAGAAAACAAAACAATGCTATATTTTCTAAAGTAATTAACAATAAAATATTCCTCAGATGGAAAGTAACAGCTATAGCCCGGATGTCTACAGAGCACGTTAGGAAATTGAAAAGGCAGCTTATGAGAACCACCAAGAAAATTTTAGAAAACCATAAATGTCAATGCATCCCCTCCTTTGGCTGTCTGACAGATGATCCTTTTGCATCCTGTCATTCCTTTTTGTATCCTGCCAGTGATATCCACAGAAAGTGATGTGGTCCAGGAAGGAGAAAGTTTGTACTTGGAGCCAATCTTGTCCCAATTGTAGGAGGGTAATGGCAGTTTAAATGCTTGCTTGTTGCCCAAGTTACCACCAAAAGTATGAGTTTATGATGTTACATATGCATTGCTGCATGACCACGATGAGGACACTTTTATGATGATATGTCTGCGTCGCATGGCCAGTGTCTAGATTTTAGAGGGGAAATACCCTTGTGCTGCACTAAAAAATGTTTGAAAATTCCTCACTCATTAAAGCCAAAGGCCAAGGTTGGTCTACAAATTAGATCAATGTTTATTTAAGTAGATTTCTAGAAGTTGCCAGCTTCAGTAGCCATCTGGATTCAAATGTTTATGAACTAAGAAAGGAATAGGTTCTATTTTTTGCTCTGTGATGCTACTTAACTTGCTGTGCACATTTCCTCACACACGGAGGCTTCTTCCAAATATAACATTAAGAATAAAGAAATGCGAGCTTTTCTTTGCCACATCTCTCAAATTGAAGAGCTTCCCTCTGATCTATAAAGAAAAGGCAAGATCCCTTCAAAGCATCTGTATTGTTAAAAGATAAAAGAGAATGCTTCTAAATGAAAAGATACAGGGATAAAATGAATGCTATCAGTAGACTTCTGTCCCAGTCTTTCAGCATCCTAGAATCATTATTCTTTTCATGGCAGTTTCTGACGATTGGAGCTCTTCAAAAATGAGAGCAGCTATCTTTTAACACAGTCTTGAGGTGAGAGGCAAAAGTGAGCCTGAAGAGTGGCTGCTCTAGTGAAATCTGAATTATTCGGTGAATGGAGCCCACACCCACTTTTCCTCCCAACCAGAAAACTGAAACTTTTAAGACAAGATGCAGAGGTGTAATCCTCCAAGGACCAAATAAGGTAAATTTCAGCACCCCACTCTCAAGAAAAAAGCAATCAAAAGAAAGTGATTCTCCTCATAGGTGGCAGATGGAATGTTAAAATATTGAATTTAGACTTCTGCAAAAAATATAAGAGAACAGGCAACATTTGAGTCATGTAGGTGGTATATCGAAAAACATGCAGAATTTGTCCTGCAGTCCATCTATAGCACAGGATTGTTTAGTTACATTTCTGATTGTTGTCACAAATACTTGATGCCCAAAGCTAAAGAAGGACAAGCTTATCTGGCTTAGAGTTTGCAGAGGTTTAAAGCATAGTCGGCTGGCTCTAAGGCATGCCTGAGGGGCATCGAGGAGCAGAAACAGTCCCTGGCAAGCAGAAGGAAGAAGGCACCATGCTGAGAACTACAAGGAGTGGCCCTTGTTCTGCCCCTGGTGTCTTCTAGAGGCTATACACTCACACACAGGGTGGGGCAGCCTTCCTCCTAGCTTTGCAGCATGAATCGATCCCAGCCTCAAGTCACTGATCCCAGCAGAACACATCCTAGGTCCAGCTTCCTCCCCAAAGCCCCAGCTATGACCTCTTGAGGTTTTGGGGAACGTCTGGATATAGGCTGTAGCAGTGATCAACATCAGAAATATTTAATTCATCAGCAAGCCTCCAGGTCTATTTCTAAGAATTAGATTGCTGTGTTCAGAAGCTGCGCTAAGCCAGGGTACTGAGAAGTGGGGAGGAGCAAAGAAAAGAAAGTGAATATTGGCTTTGTTATTGCAGCCAAGAGAGCTGTGCTTGCGGCTTTGCACTGATGAGGGCTTCATCCAAGTAACAACAAGTGTTGGCTTGGGAACTCTCCAGGAGGTGGTGCCCCTGGTAAGCTCCTCCTACTCCCTGAGCCGCGTATATCAAATTTTCAAAGCCCAGAATACAGCTATTATTAGTTAGACTTGTTTTCTTCAATCAAGCAAGAAGGATTCTTATTTGCAATAAAAAATTAGAATCTTCAACCTAAGATTCTTCAGAAGTATAAATGGACACCTGAGAATCAGTAAATATTTGTAGTAAATTCAGACCATGAAGTGAAGGCATCAGAAGCAATTGTAAAACAAAAATCATGATAAAAGGGAATTAATAGGGGACAAATATAACTTAATATAATAATATTATACATGAGACAAGATAATATACTCTAGAAGAAGTTGAAATTTAAAAATTGACCACCAAATTGTTTCTATACATGAAAACACATGGAATTATATGTGTGTACCTATAAAAAAAATGGTCAAAATACCGAGAAGAGAAAATTCCAAGAAACCAGAGAAAAATGTATTTGAATGTACACATGTAGCTGAAATGCTGTTTGTATATGTACTCGTAGGATGCCAGGTTTCAAATAAGAGTCAGGAGAAATGATTAAGCAATGACTCAAGTGAATATGTCTCAAGTTTGAAACGAACAACTAAACCCTGACCAAAAAAAAAAAAATAGATTCAAGTATAGACACATGCTAAAGACATTTAAGAACTGGAGGTATCAGTTAGAATTGCTGATATTTTCAAGGAATGAAATATGTCACATGTGACAAAAAGAACCAAAGAAGTATTGTTTCAGTTTGAGAAAGGGAATATTTAAAGCAACAAAACAAATCTTCCAATTTCTGAAACAGAAGAGTGTTAAATCTGGAACTTGGTAGTTAGTCTAATGAATATGCAGCTTTGAGGACAAATAGTTAATTAAGGTTGGAAAGAAGCTCAATATCTGTATGAGTCCTTTCTGAAAAGATAGCCTGCCGCAAAGAAAGTAATAAAATCAAAACAAAGAGAAGAGAATAACATTAGGTAATTAATTGAAGGTTTATAAAATGAATTAATTGATAAAGCCTATTAATGTTAGACATAATTCTAAATTAATTTTATATAAAAATAATTACTAGAATTTTTTGTTTTGTTAGGGAAAGACAGGTAATTTACTTAATTTACTTAATCAGTTTAATAGAAGTTAGGCAAAGAAAATCAAGAAGGCAATAAAATAAGTAAAAATGGTTGAAATTCAGTATGTGTAAACACTATGGGTAAATTAATGTGTGGTTTTAAGCCAGAGTCATTTGTGTTGTCTGACAGTCTGAATACACATGAAATGAGGACAGGAAATGCAATTAATTATAGGAGAGTTTGTGAATCAAAAGAGAGAGAACGATACCCTTGACAGTTGTTATAAGGAAGAAATGCGAATTGATACCATTACCTGAAAAACGCAGGAACTAGAAATTAAGTTACTGTATTTAATGGAGATAGAGAATCATTAAAAATGTATCAAAGCATGAATCATTTGAAAGATATAATGGACAGAATTCTTTAGAAACTGGACGGCATCACTTAAAGGCAAATGGAGCTCTGAAAGATATTCAAAGAGAATCTGAAAGTCTCTGAGCTGTTGTAGGGATTGTGGTGTCTTTTTCATCGGAATAATAAGATCAAGTTATTGGTAAAGTGAGCCAAGGATTGAGATATAATAGATAATTACATTAATAAGCATACATAAATTGCGTGCATAGGGTGTGTGTGTGTGTGTTGTGTGTGCGTGCACACACGCACGCGCCCTTCACGGATCAATACCTAGTGAAGTTTGGATCAAGGACACAAAAATATGTGCATGCTCAATTTTTTAATGTAAAATGGCAAAATACATCTATGTAATATATACCCTTCTTTTAAAAAAATATTTTTTATTCTTTTATTTATATATTTATTTGGCACAGTGTCTTGCTATGCAGCTCAGACTCATAGTGAGCCTCCTGTCTGAGCCTCCCCATTGCTGGGCTTACAGTGTGTACCACCACGTTCCGGGCCCAGCAGGGCATGTGGTACCAGGGATTGAACTTGGGTCCTTCAGCTTGCTAGGCAGGCTCTTAGAATGGGGTGCCAACTCTCCAGCTCCTTTTTTCTTTCGATCAGTAGTTATCCAGTCACTGACACAAACTAACTGATACGCTTTAAGGAGAAGCATGGCTGCTTCCCTTTGTTTCTGTTCTTCCTCATATTTTCAGAGGCTTCAGCTGAAGCGAAGGCAGAGATGCCATGGTGTAGGACAGCTGCCCAACCGCAACAACCAGGAATCAGAGAAAGAGAGGAGAGGGATCAGGGAAAAACATGCACCCTCCCAGAGAGCACCCCATGGCTCACCTCCTCCAACTCACCCCACCTCCTGCAACTCACTCCAGCTCCTGCAACTGTCCCCATCTCCCCCAACTCGCCCCACCTCTTAATACATTCATTTGATTTTTAACTCATCAATGCATTAACTCACTGATAAGTACAGTGCCCCATGATCCAATCACCTTCCAGAAGTCGTACGTCTGGCCCCACAAGATTTGGTGGATATTTTAAATTTAATTATTTAATTTATATTAAATTAAGTTTAATTGATTAAATTAAAAATTTATTTTTTAATCTATTTAGTACAGGATCTACAGGGTCTCACTACACAGATGGTGCTCATAGTGATTCTCCTGTTTTCAGGAGAGGCAGGCTCCACTACCCCCAGTCTCAATGGCTGTCTCAGTGCACCCTGGGGGTGGGGCTGGTACAGCATGCTGGGGATGGAACCCCGGTCCCCACGTCTGCCTAAGAAGGCGCTTTAATCCACTGAGCTATCTGGCAGGTCTTATTTTAAATTTGAAAAATCAGTCTTCATCAGATTGCAAAAGGTTCACTTCATTACTATGCAGAACACATTCCATCTCCAAAGGTTGCCAAATCTAACAGCTTCAGCAGGGCTCTAAAGTCCGAACCCAAGATCTCATCTGAGATTCAAAGCAAACTCTTAACCTCTTAGCTGTAAATCCCAGTAAAAATCAAAAGAATTTCCAATCCACAGTGCCACAAGGCAAACATTCCTATTCCAAAGGGAGGAATAAGAAAATAAAAAACCAATAATAATTACACCAAAATAAGGAACAAACTCCAAGCAAGATAAAGATGAAATCCTGCAGCTAGTATCTTGGGGACATGGTGGCAAGACACAAGCTTCACAGGGCTTTGCCAGCCTTGCTACAGTGGACTTGCTGTTGGAAGCACGTGTGGTCTCGTGGCTCTGTCTGCTGCTTGTGTGTTCTTTGGGTAAGTTTTCATGTTCTTGGCATCTCTAATTTCCTGATGTCTCTACTGCACTTTGGTTTCTTACTCACAGTTCTGTGCATGGCCTCCTCAGGGACTTCTCACAGGGACTGTAACTTTTCTGCCCACATCTTTATGCCTGGCTTCTTAGACCTTCTTCTGAGATCTGAGGAGGAGCCTTCATTATCCAGACTCTTACATTCCACATGCCTATAAAGCCAAGACTCCAGGGGTAATGCCAAGCTCCCAGCCTGAGCAAAAGCTTAGCATCCTTGGGTGATGGCTCCAGCAGTCTCTGAGCACCTGAATGACTGAAATCAGGGATATACATCTCTAAGATGCTCTTAGTGAGCAGAGTACCCTAGGATAATTTCATTAGTTTGTTTATTTTATTGTTTTAAAGAGTAAAAATGAAAACAAAAGCAAAAGGAGTTGATATATTTACACCTAAGAGCCTGCAATGGGTGGGATCTGGCTAACTCCTGAGACTCTACCAAAGCACCTTTGTTATTGTCCTTGGGCAAAGTATGTAACTTCGTTTTAGTGGTGCAAACCTTTCCAGCAATCGTGCTCTTCTTGTCCCACACTTTATACGTACTTCTTTGCTGTCCAAACTGAAAGTTGTTCATACCTTTGCACTCTGTTATTTGCTCTACTATAAATTATAGTTCTTACTATAAATCTTGCCAAAAGCCAGTAGAAGCACCTGTACCACTGTCTGAACTCTGAGTTGCCTTGAAATTTCTTTCAGATCAGTTAATCCATATGTTTAAACTTAGAGTTTAGCCAAGTATGAGAATGGGACATGGTCTTTGGCAGAAGGTAGCATGAGGGATCTCTAACCAAATATCCCATCTGAAACCATGACCTTCCCTTTACTGTCTAAATTCCCCACCACCACTGTGATTTTATGAACTTTAACCTGAATCACCCCCATCATTTTCTGCTTACAATATTTTAGGGCTCCTCTAGTCTGCATGCCAGGCCTTTTCAGACTTCTCTCCTCACAAACCTGCTCTGAAGGCTTTTGAACCACCTTTTTCTTTTTAACTAAGCAATGAACTCAAGACCTTTTGCTTGCCAAGCACTGAGTTAGCTCCCTGACACAGCACTGAATTCTAATGATTGAAGGAGCAGAGGTTTAGTTGACTCGTGGTTTCAAAGGCTCTAGCCCACGGCACGATGGCTGCAAAGCAAAAATGCAATGGTGGAAAGAAGTGCTGGAATAAAGCTGCCCGACTCCCTGGCAACAAGGAAGCAGAGTGAAAGAAGGGCAGGCGTGGCAAAGGTAAACTCCTCAATCTGTGGAATTAGAGGAAGAGAAGGGAGGGCCCATGGGGGAAAATGTACCCTTCTAGATCATGCACCTTTGATTCAGAGCACATCCAGCTACAAACCCATGGACGGATTGATACACTGGTGAGCGCAGTGTGCTCGCGATCCAATCACCGTCAGAGAGTACCACCTCTGAGCACCTGGGACTTCTGGGAGATGTTTACGATCTGAGCCTAATACTTTGATGCTTTAAATAATCTTTAGATTACTTCTAATACTTAATGGACTATAAATGCTATGCAGATGGTACTTATAGTCCATTCTAAAGGAATAATAAGGAAGTAGTCCCTCCTTGTTTGAAAACAATGTAAGTATGCAGGATGGCTTGGATAATTGTTGCTGGTCTATGAAAAAAAAAAAAAAGATACCAATGTCAGTTTTTTCAAATGTTTCCATCTGTGTTCAGCTGAATGAATGGTGCAGAATCTGTGGCTAGTTTAGGATGTTGTATATGTATATACATAATAACTTAAATCCTAACCTAGGGAAAAAAAAGTTTCAATTGTTGTCCAGATAAACATCAATTGTTATGGTCTGTGTCTGGGTGTCCCCCTAAAGTCTCACCGTCATGGGGATGGCTTTTGGAGCTGACTGAATCTAGAGTGAGTGGTTGGTTCGTTGTCTAGTGCTGGAACTGGCAGTAAGAATGCTGCGTCTGCGCGCAGGCAGGGAGCCTGCGTACAATATGGGAAAGGAAAGGTACTTCCTCTGCTTCTTCCTCTTACTGCTTTTGCTGCCTTGAGCTGTTGCCCCTCTAACATGCCTTGGAGCCTGCGGATTAGGGACAGAAACACTTCTAAAAACTGTGAGCTAAGTAAGACTTTCCTTCCTTGATTTTGGTTGTCAGGCTTTTGTCTCAGCAATGAGAGAAGAGTAACTAAGACATTAATATTTTCCATATCCATTCCATTTGAAAGGCTTAAGCATGCTTGCACACTTTTCAGAAAACAAATCTTTCAAAATGTGTTTCTTGTCTCTAAGAAGAAATGAATTTTATATTTAAGATCAAAGTAATAGCTAAACTATAATATTGCTTCACCTTCTGCTATGTGGAAGAAGATTATATTAATTAGAAGCTCTATTGCATTGACTATACAAAAACAAACATTGGATTAGTTGGTAACTACACTGTTATCTCCATATCCCTTATAAACTGAGCTTAAATTTTAAAAGATTTAATACATTAAGAATGCCTTTGTCCCCTTCCTTCCTTCCTTCCTTCCTTCCCTCCCTCCTTCTCTCCTTTGTTCCTTCCCTCTTTCCCTCCCTCCATCCTTCCTTCCTTCTTTCCTTCCTTCCTTCCTTCTTATTTCTCATATCACCCCAAAAATGTTGGATAAGAACAAGTGAAAAATCACTCCTCCCTTTGAACTAGACTTTTGTTTTTTTTCTAATATTAATAATACTAAATTTCACTGTATAAATTAAATGATAGAACAGTCACTTAGCCTAAGTGATTACTTCTAATTGTAATCATTGTTTACCATGCTTAGGAGTGATTTTCACAGACGCACCCTCTCTCTATTATGAAAACACTAAACTGCCAAAGAAGATAATTTCTGAGCCAAAGGGGGCTTCTCTGGGAACTTCTGCCAATGTTAATATTCTCATTCAATGTGGCAGTAAGCTCAAAGGCACACACTCAAGGTCCTCAGTATCTAATTTGTTCACAAGCCATTTTTATTACTCATAAGAATGCAAAAATTTCATGACCAGGAAGATAATTCAGCAGTCTAAACACTGCCTGGTTCCATCTCTGGTACTGCACGCTATGCTAGCCCTATGCAGCGCAGGCCACTGAAACAGGGCATGTTGGTGCAGTGCTGGGGAGGCTGAGACAGGAAGGTTACTATTAATCCAAGCTGCACAATGAGAGTCTATACCAAATAAATATATAAATAAATCTTTAAAAAGAAGACAAAAAATTTTAGTGTTAAATGGAAAATGGAAAAAATTTAAGATCTTCGATTGCCAATTTATATTTTCTTTAGAAACTTAGAAATGCTGGAAAAGAAGGCTGTAGAGTCAGGAAAAGAAATGTAAAACAAAATCTAGGGAGAAAGAATTCTGAGAGGCAATTTTTAGAAATCAGGGAACAATAAAAATACTAAGAGAATATATGAAAACTATCAGCAATAAAGGCAGATTTAACTTGATTTTTGATGCTTTGGGGAGTGTGTTATTTTTATACTGAATAAGTGCAAGTGTCAGTTGCCTTCTGATTAGTGGCAGATGATAAATCTGCTAATAAAAAGTATATGGAAAAATAACTCATCCAACATTGGGAAGATTTTATATACAGGTAGAATACTATGAGACATGCATTGAAAAGAAATACAAAATCAGAAATATGCCCTCTCTCTTTTTTCAGAACTGGGTATTGAACTCAGGCCCTTGCACTTGCCAGGGATGCACTTATTCTACTGAGCCATCTCCCTGGCCCCTGTCTCTTTTAATGAAAGTACTATGGACCCTTGAGTTACAACTTGCCTCACATACGTCTAATTTGGGGCACAGTCAGAGCTTCATGTTTAACTTTTGATCAAAGTCTTGAGTTATGACCAGAAAACCAGCCACTTTTGCAGTTGTAACAAAGACATGCAACCCTCGAAGAGTGCTTGTAAGTGTACAATAGGTCAGTCTGAGCCCAGATGTGCATGTTCATGAGGGTGACTTCAGTCTGTGCTTTGTATAATAGTTAGGATTACTGCTATCACAGTGGCTCCCAGAATGTGAGGAAAGAAGCTAAGGAAGGAAGGAAGGAAGGGAATATAAAAAAAAGAAATTACAATTGAAAAGAAGAGAGGCCGGTGAGACAGCTCAGTGGTCTAGCACCTGCTGAGGTAAGCTTAGGCAAGTCCGAAGGAACATTTGATCCCTGACACCACATGCCGTACCAGCCCCACCCCAGGGTGGGCTGAGCCAGCCACAAAAAAAAAAGAAGGAGTTGGGGAGAGGGATGAGAGAGTGTGGCATTCCTGTGAGCAATCTTGCTAACACATACAGCCTGCCAAAATGCAGCATCTCCACGGCCTTACAGAGAAGAATTTGTATGAAGAAGCTAGTGTTACTAAAAGTGTTCCTCCAATTAGTGCATAATAATCAGCAGTATCGGATGGGGTAGAAAGCTTTGATTAGTGTGGACAAACAAAATGAAGATGCCAGGATATGGCCTATCTGAATCTAAAATTTACGAGAAAGCTAGAAGTGAAAATGCAGATTGTAAGGGATAATCCAGCAATGAATGAAAATAGTAAAATATTTCTTGCTGATAAGGGGGGGTTAATAATTTTAGAATGGGAAGCTGGGTACATAGTGTAACTAGGCAGGTTGAAACCATCAGTGCTGATAAGAAGGCTACTGAAAATTACATGTACCACTTCAAAATGATGACACAAGGAAATGGCTTTCACTATCATCAAGTTTTCTACTGGATGAAAATGCCCAAGGGCAGTACATTACCCAGGAAGAGAAGGAGATGCCAGGCCAAACAAATAAATATCGTAAAGAAGCAGAGGATGGATTAATAGTTACCAGAGGCTGGGGTAGCGCTTGTAATGAAGCGGGGATAGTAAAAGATACAGATCCTCAATTACACTGGTGATATAAGGTATTTTTCCTTGGACATGTTGGATAGGGCTGTGTCTACAGCCTAAGTCAGGAAGAAGGCAAATGCCTCACCAAAAACATAACTAGTTGAGAGTTTGTATATGATGAGAAGCATAAGTTAGTCCATGCCATACTCACATATCAACCATAGTATTATTTTGTACTACATAAAATATGCAACTATAATTTATTTCTTTACAATCAAAAATAATAAAAAAATTATGTACTATTCTTGTGTGAACTTCAGTTTTATAAAACATTTTTAATATTTGCATGAAGTCACCTTTTTGGTGCAACTACAAGCTAGTGCAAGCACTATGGAAATCATGATGGAGATTCCTCAAAACCTAAAAGTAGAAATTCCATGCTACCAAGTCATTCTCCTTTGAGTGTCTTCCCCAAAGAGTTGAAGGTATCAAGTTCCAGTAATTTGGGCATGCTTGTGTTTATAACAGCACAGTTCACATTGGCTAGACCTTAAAGTGACCTGCACATCCCTCAGCTGTTGAATAAACTTGAGTCAGTAGCAGGAAGGTGGGTGTACCTTGAGAACATAATTAAGTAATATTAATCAAATATGCAATCTTTAATATCATATGGTTTCTCTCATATTTTTTTTTCTGTGTTTTAGGGAAGGGTCTACAGGGTGTTCAGGGTTTCACTACTAGATCAGATTCATAGTGTTCCCTCTATTTACAGCCTCCCAAGAGCTGGGATTACAGGCACGTGCTACTATGCCCAGTCTCAATCTCAGTCTCAGCTCACCCCGGAGGTGGGGCCAGCATGGCAGGGCCAAAGGTTTCTCTTCTATGAGAAACTCAAATGAAAAAGATCAAACTAAAAGAAGGGTAACAGAAAGTGGAGAAAGAGGCCTTTTTCAAATGGGGAGGGGAGTAAAAGTTGCAAGGAGCAGGATGAATACAGGGTTAATGCTCTGTGAGCATTACTAACACCCCCCCCTAGAGCTATGGTCATATGTGTTGCAAACTTGCAGTAGTGATAAAATATTTACATGAAGTCAACATATATATCTCATTTAAGATAAAACAGTCATAAATGTTACTTTTATTCATCACTTGTGTAAATAAAGACATTGATTTGATATATTGTTTCTTCTTTCTTTTTCAAACTTATTTTGCTTAAAAATGAAATTCTAGTGGAGAGTCATCTATTTGATGTTCTAAATCTTTAAAATTGTTTCCATGCATGTATAGTAAAAGCAGGAACATACACAGAGGAATGACCAACATTTAAGTGAAGTTAATTTTAGTTTGAGAAGAAAATAATGTAAGAAATTGAAGGAGATCCAAGTAATTTCTAGTATATTATTGATTAAATTAATATATTAAGTAAATATGATGAAATTACAGTTAGTGCAATATTCATTTTATGATTTTTCTATCTGTATGTTTCAAGTATTTAACAAAAACATAAAACTTTTTTTTTTTTGGCTGACAACAAAAGTCACAAAGAATCGTGATATTACTTAACGAAAACTTCAAAAGAAGCTTCTAGAAATTTTTATGTGTGGTGCACAGGCCAGTGTAATTGGAAGAAATAAATTTCTGGATGAGGTCACATCAGGAGAATTTTGGTAGGCCTAGAAACAGCTACAAGGCAGACCCACTTCCCCAGATCTCAAAGCTTTCCCAAAATGTTTTTGGAAAGTAACTTCTCTATTTAAAAAATAAAAGCATATGACAAGAAAACATACAAACGAAACCAAAGTGCTGTTTATAAAGAAGCCCTAAAGCAGGAGCAAAGCGACCAGAAAGCAATTCCCCGGGGAGATGTCAGTAAGAATTTCACCTTAATGAAGCTGTCGAGAAGGCTGCCTGCCTGGGGTAGACGGCACACCAAGGTGACAAGTAGACCTGGACTATGCTGGAATATTTTGCTGAGTTCATGCACCTACAATAGTTGGGTGACAATGGAATACCCTTCTCTGACAAAACTAAACAAAGAAAGGAGATATAAATGGATTTTTTTTATATCTGCATATACAAAATAGTTAGGATAGATAGACAGCTACTTTCTCTTAATTCAATGAGAAGAAAGATTTGTACTAACAGCGCTTGGACAGGATATCATGTCTGCATCCTGTCCTGAATGACTACTACAAAGACAACAATATGCAATGTATTAATTGTTGTAACTGTCCTACTAACCTGTTTTGAAACTATCTCATTGCAAGTTTTTTCTCTTTTTTTTTTTTTGGTCTTTTTGAGACAGGGTCTCACTATGCAGTTCAGGCTGGCCTTAAGCTCACTTTGTAGTCTCGAACTCACAACTATCCTCCTGCTTCAGCCTCCCCAGTGCTGGGATTATAGGCATGCACCACCACATCTGGCGCAAGTTTTTTCTCAATAAAATTAATAAAAAGAAATGGACCTGAATTCTGTTTTGGAAATCATGTACACAAATATGCTTTAAATGACAGTGCAATTTGTCATACCTCTGAAGAGATGAACATCTAACAATGGCAAGTTTTGGAAAAGGTATGAGAAAAACAATGCTGTAA
>PVKA01008785.1:23394-46550 GCA_004027165.1 Ctenomys sociabilis
CCTCCCCCCTTTCCCTCTCCTCCCTCTTCCCTTCCCTTCCTTCTCCCCATCCCTCTTTCTCGACTTCCTAGCTTCCTCGAGGTGAACCACTTCCTCTGCAGTTCCTGCCAGACATAGTGCAAGCTGATAGGACATTTCTCAGCTGTGAGGCAAGGTGATCTTTGCTCCTTTAGGCTGAGGTCTCTGGTGTTTCACACAGCAATGGAGCATAACACAGCCCTCTTGCTCTTTTTGGATTATGGTGACTTGCTGCATATCTTCCAGAGTTTAATCCAAGGAAACTGCCAAGAAGTGGAAGTGCCTATGTGGCTTTCCAGTCAGCAGAAACACCACCTTCTCATGCAGATCAATGTGGGAAGATGGACACATAGATGTCTAATTTGGCTGTTTCTTTCTCCACAGGACTGAAGTGTACCAGAAAGATGCATATAATAGAGTCCTTATTCAACATTTAGAAAGGACATTGATGAATCCCCAAATATAGTCTTGAGGAAAAATATAAGAAATTGAATAAAACATTATTTCATAAATTTTTTTATGGTGGTGCGGGGGACTGAACCCAGGTCCTCATGCATGTGAGGCAAGAGCTCTACCACTGTGCCACATTACCCAGCTCCTATATTTCACAGAAGTTTTTTTTTTTTTTTGGAGCTGGAGATTGAACTCATAAACTTGGCACTGAACTATATCTCCAGTCACTTTTTATTTTCTTATTTTGAGACAGGGTCTTGATGAATTGCCAAATTGCCCATGTTTTACTGACTTTAGAATATACTTGTACATCCTCCCAGGACACTAGGATTACAGGCATACAACACCATTCCTGCCTTCCTAGAATATTTTTGGGGAAATGTACATGTACATGTTAGCACAAGCTTTAGACCACAAATTTATTGTAACTGAATATATATTCTACATGCTCAGAATATTTATCATTTATACAAATGTAAACCACTAAAACCTTAGCATGAACTGCTAGGAATTATTATATGCATATTGAAGAAGAATTCTTACAGGACATGAACAATCACACATTACTGTATGGTTATTAACAGAGATGGAATATTTTGAATCCAGAATTCAAGCCCTGCATAACTTACTGCAGAGTCTATGAGCTCAATGATCATGTACACTTCTTTGTGTGTGTCACATATATTGATGTTTCAGTAAGGATGAAAATGGATGAGATAGATGATAATATAAAGCCAACTGGTGTCTTGAGTGAATTCATGAGAATGTTATGATGCAGTGAACTCAGCTCTGAGCTTAACTAAGAAAACAACAAAAAGAAGAGAAAATACATAGTATTTTAAGCATCTGAAAAGTCTAACTGATTAGACTTTAATTAATAAATGTTAATGAAGTGACTTCAGTGGAATTTTACCGACTAATTTGTTTGTTTCTGCATATCCATTACATGAGTTTTATTGTGCAAATTGCCACAAAGCTTAAGCAAATCTTGGTCTTACTTCTTCCTATATGTCCTTAGGTGAATTGTTTGACACATGGCCTAAGTTTTCAAAACTAAAATGTACAGTGCTTTAAGGGTTATTTATTTCAAGATAGGCCACACTGGAATATTTGAATTCCTAAAATAGACTTTGACAAGGAATTTTATCTATTTATTTTATTAGTTGTTTGCTAGGAAATGAACTTTGAATTTTATTTTTCACAATAAAGGACTCAGTCATGGGAGTGATGCACCCAGAATTATAAATGAGAGGGAAAGAGAACTAATATATATGGATAATGCAAAGAGACCGCAGATCAATAGGAGGACTGATTTCTTCATTGTGTTTATGTTGCTTAAAAAATTATTACTCTGCTCTCCTATAACACGTACCCGTATTCTCAGCTCTAAGAGCAACCACTTATGCTGATATCAACTTATTGACAGCAAATCATAGAATCTGTGGTTATGCATTTTGTCACTTGAGTAGAAATCAAAGGTAATAACAGCAAATAAAAAGTGACTACTTGTGAGAAAGGCATTTTAATGCATTTAAAAGAAATGAATAGACTTGTGTAAGAACAAAAGCTCAATTTAACTATGATGGTTTACCAAAAATATTTAATAGTACAGAGCTTATAATAATTGTGTTAATTTTGTCATTGCTTTGTGAGATTTTGTGTATTTATGTGAGTTTAATGAAATGTGAAAATTGTGCTCTTTAAACAAGGTGATTTGCCCTTTGTCTGGTAGGTTTAAGGCATAGTTTATACTGAAATCACTAAGTTATGAGCTTTTTCTTTTTTAAAAAATGTCCAGAATATTATGTCCTTCAGGACTATTCAGTAGCTCTCTGGCAGAATCAAATGCCTCCGGGAAAGAATTTCAGATCTGAAAGACTAGGTGCAGATTGATGTTGACCATTTCATGGCTTGTTATCTTGAAATGGTCCCATCTAAAAGCATGAAAGATCCAGAGATTCATATGACTTCTTTGCAAATGAGGTGCAAACTAATGCTCCCAAGAAAACATTAGTTACTCTGTGCTGTTTTTCTTTAAAAGCCTGATTTCAAAATAAATGTCTTGCCTTATAAGAACAAAAGCCAGTTGATGCTGCTGGAAATGATTATATCCCCCAAAATTTAAACAAATACCTAATTCTTCCTAATCTCCAAGGAACTAATCAAGATTTTTTTTTAATGTATTTAGTACACAATCTACAGGGTCTCACTGCACTAATTGGACTCATAGTGATCCTCTTGTTTCCAGCCTCCCAAGCACTGGGATTACAGCAGGCACCACCATACCCAGTCTCAACAGCCATCTCAGCACGCTCTGGGGATGGGGCCAGCACAACATGCTAATCAAGTATTTTGTGCAATGAACTTTTAAAAGAAATTGTTCACATTGTATTTTTTACATTTTTGAGGTTCATTTTTCCTAAATGTCTTTTCTCTCTTCATCGGGGTGTTAGCAGAATCCAAACTAGGTAGTACATATAATCCTATCACCTACTCTGCATTTTCTGTATAAAATTCTGTTCTTGAGTTGCAAAAGTAATGTGCTACAGTTTTATCTAAAATAGTGATAAATAGAGCATTTTAGGGGGTAATGCTGTTAATAAACTCATGTCAGTTTGTTAATAAAGTTGGCAAAATTACCTGTGGCAACTCACAAGTCTTTTCACATTTATATTATTGGGCATGAGCAAGCTGATTGATATTTTTGCATAAGTGAATTCTGAGTGCCAGTGGTCTGGTTTTTAGGTTGAGCCCATTTATTTTCCTAGTAAGAGAGCATAGTACACTTATCAAACGTCCAAAGAAATAAAGCAATGTCCAACAGATCATTTTATCAGTGCTATATTTCCTATTCTTCCTGGGGACAAAATCCAGAAATGACAGTGCAAGGATGTGCACCCCACAGGCCCATCAGTGGGTTGAAATTCTCCTCTGGGCAGCTGAGTCAGGCCTGGCTCCACCCCTGAGGCTGTGCCTCAGTGGGAAGTTCAGGTAAATGTACAAACCTGTGTACTGTGAGGAAGATGGCCGGGGGTTAGCAGGAAACCTCTGAAGAGAAAAGATGTCGCTTGGAGGAAGGTAGGAAGCGCTTCTTCAGAGAGTGTGGTGAAGGGCAGAGGGAATTGTGCGCTGGCAAGCTAGCCAGCACCCAGGGCCCCGGGTGAGCAGCAGCGCGCTCTGCAGCCCGCTGGACACCAGAGTGCAAAGGAGCCCACGAGGCAGAGTAGAGCTGAACTTCAAAGTGTGACGGTATCTTTCTTATTTCTTTGTAATAATTCTGAGTTCTTTGCCTAATTTACCAAAACAGTAAACACAGTTAAACATTTCTCAAGATATTTTACATGCAGATTTTGTTTTTTGAGGTCACTGGCATTACATGTAATTCATTTCATTTACTAGTATTTTATTTGCAAAAAACTGGCAAATATTTATAATCCTCTTATATGCCACTCATTGTTAGGTGCTAGAGACTGAGTGGACCAAAAACAAAGTCTCTGTCCCTGAGTCTTTGATTCATGTAAAGACACAGACAAATACAGCAATTGAAATTAACTTCCTGGCAAGGTGAACACCTTCTCATTGTACCCTTTGATAAGGCTTTTTGCCCAGTCTGAGGACCACACACAAATGACTTGGACCCTCCCATGGATACAACTCCTTCTGGTCTGCTCCTCTCACAGTGACAGATCCTTTTGAGTCTTATTAGCTATTTCTTTCTTCCTGAAAGGTGCAAATGAACCTCATCTAGTATCAAGTATACTAGTATCAAGCTTCCTCTAAAACCACCACATTGATGATTAAAATTCAAAATGTGAATTTAGGGATGATATAAACTCGCAGATAATAGCAATGACATTATGTAGTTAACATTTTAAAATGTACAAGTCTGTGTATTATAGAATGCACTAGAGATAAAGATGAAAACAAAAAGATGAGATAGGAGTCCATAAGAGTAATTAAAGCAAATAATGATTGGATGAATCACAAAGAAGGTTTTAGAAATCATTAGATACAGCTTGAACTCTGAGTATAAAGTTGAACTGGCATGTTCATTCATCGAATGTAGACTATTATAGACCTTGCAGGATCAGACATTATTCCTTACTTATGTTTTTTTTTTTTTAATCTAATTTCAAAAGCTTAATGCAGTTGTATTTTTTGTTTGTTTGTTTGTTTGTTTTTTGTGACACAATTGGATCTTGAACTCATACCCTTGTGCTTGCCAGGGAAGTGCTTATTCTACTGAACCATCTCCCTGGTCCCAGTTTTAATGCAGTCTGATGCCATAAATTATAACTTGGGATACTGAGGTCGTAGGGTGAGAAGTGGGGTTTTAATTTCCACTTAGCTATAAGATTTAGGTATTAAACATCTTAATCTTGAGTATAGGAAAATGTTGTCACTGTCTATGTAAGTGTAGGTTCCATATTTTAATAGATGCTACTTAGTATGTGATATTCTTTAATATCACTCAAGGTTAGATATAGATGTCACATAGATGAGCACTAGAAGTTGTTCATTTGGACCTTTCAAGAAGAACAAAACAACTAATAAGACTTAGAAGGATCTGTCACTGAGAGAGGAGCAGACCAGAAAAAATTGTGTATACAACATCAAGACTTTTTTTTCCAAAAGGGACTGATCAAGTCTCTTAATGTTTTGAATTATATACACAATTATAGATTAAATATATTTGGAGAACTTCCTTAAGTAGAAGCAGAAATGCTAGTATCAAGCTTCCTTACTGCAGGATATAGGGTAGCATACAACCTACTTGGCCATAGAATTTTTTCTCAGAGGAATACCACATTCAACTACCATTCCATGACCTAATCTTGTGGAAATCCCCACCTAAATCAGGAGGGTCGGAATTTCTCAGAGTTGTGGAAGCTTGGGATCTAGGAAGCTAATTTGTTTTTATTTCAGTACTTCTTCTTTACTAATATATTCAAATTTAAAAATACATTCCTATGTGAAATAATGACTCTTCAAATGTGTTTCATTCTTTTGAACTTTAAAAAGTTTTTTGGAGTTGCAAAATTTAAAAAACTTGAAGTTAGCAGTGAGATTTCACTGTTGTAAATGTACCCACTGCTGAGGGCCAACTCAATTAACTAGGAACTTAACTTTCAAATTGCTGCAGATTCAATCAATAGTAGATGACTGCTTTGCCCCTTCATTTTCATGTTTCTGGGGACAAGATGTTGAAAGAAACACACTGCAAGACTAATTACATTTTAGAGAATCAGGGTATTCTTCATCCTCTTTTTAAACACCAGTAGGCAAAAGGGATTTATTTCTAATTTACAGAGAAGGGGCTGCTGATTGCATTAAGCAGGGCCCCCGTGTGCCCTGTCTCAGTATGTGCAGAGCTCCTGAGCGGTAGCTGACTCGAGCACCGCCTTGTGTCTGCTTCTATTTGCAGAGGAAACACAGTGTGCTTGGAGGCAGAAGCCAGAAAGCAACTATCAAGCCTTCAAATGTCATTTCCCTATGTTCTTTTTAGAGACTGACAAAATAATTGTAGACCATTCATTTTATCTATCTGTCTGTCTATCTATCTATCTATCTATCTATCTATCTATCTATCTATCTATCTATCTATCATCTATCTTGTAGATTTTGTATTTTCAGGAAAGATCTATGAGGTATTCAGTGTCTCACTACTAGATCAGACCCTTAGTGATTTTCCTGTTTACAGCCTCCCAGGAGCTGGAATTACAGGCACGCACCACCACGCCCAGCCTCAATCGCTTGTCAGCCCCCCCGGGGGTGGATCCAGCACGGGGGGATCCAGCACGGCGTGCAGGCCCCGGGCCCCTGCGCTTGCTTGCAAGTGCTTTAATCTGCTGAGCGATTTGGCCCACCATAGACCATTCAATTTATGATTGACTATAAATTTTCTTTTTCTGCTCAAGTTCTTGCGTAGGAGTTGAGCCCTGGGAGGGGCAGCTTCTGTCATTACAAATTCAGGATCACTTGCACGCGCTGCAGCATTCCCAGTCGCAGGCAGGAGGGTTGTGCCGCTCCCACCCATCCCCAGACCTTTTGGGAAGGAACCCCAACTCCGGCAACGTTGACTGCAGAGAACTTCGGGAGTCCTCAAAGTCTAAGTTTATAGCTGGTAAGGGAGCAGGAGAAGCACGAATCAGCATTGGGAAAACTTCAGACACGCTAGCTCTGCTGTAGGGGTTTTATAGGTCACACTGGGCCACTACTTCCAGTCATTTCTAGGTTGAATATGATGTGGAAACATGTGGGTCTACACTTGGCAGCACTGGGCAGGATAATTACTCAACACATTTTGCATGCCTATACCTGTAAATGTGACAACAGTTTTGACAATGAAAATATGTGATATAGCAACCATTGTTATCAATGTTAACTTTTTATTCTACCGCAGCCTGTTTTACAGCCTGCTCTCCATCATACGAACATGTGATTTACTTTTTCACCAGTACATGCTTGTAACATGCAATGAATACATTCGTTGTGGTGCATTGCCAGATACATATAACCCGCTTTAAGTCTTTTCACTTTCCTTTTCCTTTTTGGATTTTAGGGAAGGATCTGCAGGGTGTTCAGGGTCTCACTACTAGATTGGATTCGTAGTGATCCACCTGTTCACAGCCTCCCAAGAGGACACTGAGGTTAGAGGCATGCACCACCATGCCCAGTCTCAATTTCAGTCTCATTGTGCTCTGGAGCGCGCCTTGGGGGTGGGGCCAGGAAGGTAGGCCCGGGGATTGAACCCCTGGCCCCTGTGCCTGCTTAAAGGCGATTTAATCCCCTGAGCTATGTAGCTGGTCCAAATCCAGATTTTTTTCTTTTTTTTTTTTTTTTTATGGTACTGGGATTGAACACAGGACCTTGTGTTTGTGAGGCAAGTACTTACTCTATGGAGCTATCTCCCCAGCCCGATTGTTTCTAAATTTTTTTTTTTCACTAAATTATTTTTCACTAACATGGCTTGCTGGGCAGAAAACTTTAAGATTCAAGGGTTCCTTTGGGAGTTTCTTTCTAAAGCAGGATCTCACTAAGCAGTGCAGGCTGGCCTTGCATTCACTTTATAGCCCAGGCTGGACTTGAACTTGCAACAGTACTCATGCCTCCACCTCTAGAGTGGGATTACAGGCACATGCCTCCATGCCCAACTTTAAAGCCTGTTTTATTTATTTATTTATTTATTTATTCATTCATTCATTCATTCATTCATTCATTCGTTTTCAGGTATTTGGACCAGGGTCTCACTATGCAGCTTGAACTCATGGTGATCCTCCTGTTTTCAGCCTTCCAAGGGCTGGGATTACTGGTGTGCTCTACCACACCTCTGTGGCCCCCTCAGTGTGTGCCTGGGGGTGAGGCCAGCTCAGCATGTGGTGCCAGGGATCAAACCCTGGCCCCTGCACTTGCGTAAGCAGGCACTTAGTCCACTGAGCTATCTCACCAGCCCTTAACATGTCATTTTGGTAAGGAAGGAGACATCTTTGTAGAGGAAGACGTGGACGCTGAGGTACAGTTCGCTCACCCGGGCCTTGGGATCACCAGGTATCTTAGCAAATGACTCTGGCTGTGTCTAAGAGGCCACTTCTGAATGCGATGACCATTTGAATCTGTGCACTGAGTCGGGGGTGTTTCTCTCTCTAGCATGAGTGCACTCCACTGAAAGTCTGAATCAAACAAAAGGCTGTGTAAGGGGGATGCACTCTCATGCCTGACAGCTCAAGGCTGGAATACCAGTTTCCTGCTGCCTCAGTCTTGCTGGTTCCCTAAAGTCCAAGCAGCTTGGAACCTGAAACCCCAGCCCCCTGGCTCTCGGTACTCTGAATTATACCTGCAGCTTTCTCCACATGCTCAGTAGAGGTCACAGCGCCTCTCTTCCTCTATAAGCCATTGCCTCAGAGTACTGAATCCCACTCTAGAGAGACACAGCCCATCAGTATCTTTCCTTTGGAGAATCCTGAGCCCTACATGTATGAAGTCCTTTCTTCTTCTCAAAGATTACTGTCACAGATGGCACCCTTATTTCCCAAGTTCACATGATCTTTTAAAGACAGGTACTCTGGTTCTTTCTGAATGGGAATCTTTGTCCCCGGTGTGAATTTTCAGAAGCCCAGCCTCCTCAGGCTACATCGTCCACTTGTTTTCCTCTGATGAGTCAACAGTGTACTGCAGACACCTAGGAAAAAGAGCCAGTGTGCTAAATTTCATTTGAACAGCCTGTATGTGGAATAAATTTTAGTGTAATCTTTACATGGAATCCTAATACTAGAAGTATATTCATTGTCTACCAAAAATTTAAATTTAACTGTATGCCTGGCACTTTTACATCCTAAATCTGACAACCCTCTTTGGGGCAGTTGGTGAGTTGACAGGAGAGAAACTCATTCTACAGGAAATCATGAAAGCTGTCTTCTGCTGAGACTGGGTGAGTATCTGCCCTGCCCTCTCTGCCTATTCCTCCCTTTCGAAGCACATATAACACCTATGGATCTCATAAAGCCATGGCTGGCAACCTCTGAGGTCTGTAGGCTCCACCGACTGACATGCGAATGTCGCAGCCCCAAGAAAACGGCCATAAGCTTTTCAGCCTACTAATAGGGCAGGCGGTAATCAGCTACAGCTGATTAATATAATAGTGAATACTGTTACTAAGTTTATTTTAAAAATACAAGGCCATAGTTTCATGGGAAATTCTAGTACATAAATGATAGGGACACATTTAAACATTTGTTGTTGTTGTTGTGACTGGAGATTAAACCCAGTGGCATCTCATTGAGATACCCCCATCCCTAGCCCTTTCATATTTTTTTTTTTTTTTACTTTGAAATAAGGTCTTGCTATGATGGTAAATTGCCCAGGCTGCAAAGGAAATTGTGATCCTTTTGCCCAGGCTTTTCAGAATGCTAGAATTACAAATAACGTGCTACTATACTGGGATGGATTGAAGTTTTAAAAAATGAAATAATCAACAAATTACACTTAAGCCAAAGACTATCAGGATACGCTTTTCCCGAAAACAGCAGTGGGATGCCTGAAAGCTGCTTGTGCTTTCACTGTTGCTTCATTCTCTTCTCTAGAATGAAGAGCGCCAAGGCCTCTGTCACAGAGCAAAGCAAAAACCACAGCACCTCTTGCTTCCTGAGGATCCTTGTGGAGCAGCATGATAAAGTATCTCTGAAAGAAAGGGATTGCCAACTTCAGGAGTTAGAAGGGACCCATGCAGCACCAGAGCTTTAATTCAAAATTAATTAGAACTTGTTTTACAGATCTGGAGGAAACCAATAGCATTCCAGTGTTCAAGAACTGTCTCAAAAAATCTGTGTGCTTTGAAAAGAATTTCAAGCCAATAAATCAAAGATACAAATAAAATATGCTACTTAAAATTTTATTCATGAACTTCTGCCCTCCTTTTTCGATTCAACAAGAAGCTGCAACTTTTTGTTCCTAACTGTGTCCTCTGTTACAAAATCTGGAAGTCTCTAATACTCACTAATGTGATCTGAACACTGATACATCTTAAACATTTGTTTACATGGTAATATTAAATGCTGAATAGAGTTATGCCTTTGTCTCCTGTCCTCTGAGCCACAGTGCACCATCGTGTAGCAAGCACTTGCATAGGTGACTTTCCTTGCAATGTACCTGGAATACTTCCACTTTCCTATGGAGACACTAATCAATCACCTCCAGCAACTGGATACACTGGTGACTATCTAAGCAGTTATGTCATTTCCATGCTGAGGAAAATGTATTGAATAATCTAGGTCAGTTCTCTTGAAGACATGGAGACTGACTATTTAAACATCTTATGTGTATTTGGAATCCTGCTTTGGAATTTAATGTTTCAAAGAGACCTCCACATCTTTACCCCACAACATAAAGTCAACAAACAGCAGCTGAGATCAAAATCAGTTCTCTTTTCTCAAACAAATAAAGGTTTATTTGAAGATAATTAATATCTAGAAGGCAAGATATTGTTCAGTAACTTATACAGCAATGAAGGAAAACACAATTAGATGTTGAAACTGTGATTTATTTCAATCACGTGTTCATCAGTTACCAATTCTGTCAGATTGTGTGGTAGGAGGAAGAGAACTTGACATTACAGTTGTCTATGGGGAAGGGACATTGGTGCTCTGTGGACTCACTAAACTAAAGCAGTGTCCCTGCTGGGGAGATAGCTCCGTTCTATAAGGGCCTGCCTGACAAGTGCAAGGTCCTGAATTTGATCCCTGGTTAAAAAAAAGAAGCAAAGTAAAACATTGTCCCTGGTCTTGATGGCACTGTATACTTTTACTGAAAGGGATTCTGCTATGTGATGTGGATTATTGAAAACAGCTTAAGACATTCAAGAAAGAAAGACAGGACCTCCGGGTTTGGGTCTACAGCACAGGCAGCGCTGTAGTCGTCATATTATCCAGGCTGTAGTAGTCTTCTGAGAGGGGATATTATTATTTACACTGAGCCATTAGAATTAACATGCAATGCCCTAAGAGCAACAAGAGGTAGGGCCACTTCCTGAACAATCCATTCTTGATCAGCTCTAGGAAAAGTCATCGTTAAATTCTTCCCTGTGTGCTACATTTATTTTTTGTTTTCCATTAAAATGGCTGATTTAGAGTTTGATCTTTAACATATGTCACAATTACCGGTGGAATGTCACTCTCTGGAGTCTGATGTTATACAGCTTCCCTCAGACTTTAAGGTGACCAAAGGATTATTTCCAGCTGAAGATCATGACAGAGCTTTCTCATGCCACAGCACACTGACAGGAAGACATTTTTCCCCCCAATTCTAGATCAGATCTTTACTTCTTATTTCAATTGTGTCAAAAGGGACTAGGAATATAGCCCAGCAACATAAGCACCTGCAAGCACAAGGTCCTGAGTTCAATCCCCAGTACTGAAAAAGCAAACAAACAACAGCAGCAACAAAAAGAAACAAAATACATTTTCAAATGGGTCAAAAACATAAACTTACTCCTGGTGCATGCTGCATTCTTTCCTGAAGCTGTGGAATATGCAAATGCAACACCAGACTGCAACAGGAAAAGACACAGGCTGGCTCTGAGTACCCGAGAGACTGACCTGAGACCAAGACCCTCCTGCGATAGGAGCAGCCGTGCCTGGCAGTTCTCCTGCATGCATGGTCTTGTTTTTCCACTATTGCAGTTACTGTGGTCAGCTGAAATCCGAAGATATTAAGAGGAGATTTTATACATAAATGAAAATGCAGATCATCAGCTCCTAATTTCCACATAAACTTTCAGTGCAACACAGTGTAATAATTTTTTCAACTTAACGTCAGTTATTATTAAACTTCTACTCTTCCAGATGTACAAATTAGTCTTCATCGTAAGCATGCACAAGTTTTATCATAAGCATAGATAACAGAAGAATAATGCCAAAATATATGTGGTTTTGTTTATCCCTGGGCGGGTCTTAGAACATAACTATCTCCTCAGAAAAGCGAGACTTACAATATTAAGAGTATGTGAATCAGTAACAATAACAGTAAAAATTAGTTGGCAAAAATGAAGCTATTTCTTTATACTTAATTGTTAGTGGGTTAATGCATTTAATATTAGGCAATAAGACATTAATATTTAACTACACCATGTGCAGGGTTATAAGTATTCATAGAAAAGAGTATACTTCTACTTTGATTTTTCATTCTTGTTTAGTGCATGTTTGCACTACATAATGATTGCATTCATTGTGGAGAGCCAGCACAGGTATATAACACGCCCTTTTTTTATGCTCTCCTCCCCTTTTACTTTGAAAAATTACTTGTAATTAGTTGCTTTTAAATTGGCTTGCATAATAATTTGTAGTAGCAGTGTAATAATCTGCTGAAGTGGCTACAGATAATTCCTGTTCAGTTATTAGGGAAAGTAAGTCTCTTCAACAGGTAGTGACAAAGATAAGCTCATTGCAATTTTATTTCTTCTGATTCTTTGCTACTGAATCATTATGAAAATTGTTTGTAGATTTCTTAAAACATTGATGTTTGGATGAAGTCACTTACTTTGGAGATTAGGATGATGTTGAGTCAGAGGGCCAGGGAGACAGCTCAGTAGAATAAGTGCTTACCTGGGAAAGTCCTGAGTTCAATCCCCGGTACCACCAAAAAAGATGTTATTGAGTCAGCATAAAATGTGAACAGAAGCTTTTATAATAAAAATAAGACTGAGTGACGAGATTTACACTGTTTGAAAACAAGTTCTGAAGTGAAAAAATTAATTTATCAATACTAAACATTTCTTGGAATTTAAATACTGTATTTTTTCCAGAAAAATGCATTTGATAAAATTGTTATATGAAATCAAACATGTAACATTTTACCAATAATCCACTTGTGTCTTAACTGGGAGTGCTTTATATTTTGGAAGACTGCCAAAATCAGAAACATATTTATATATATGTACAGCTCAGGTAAATATACTGAAAAGCTATGAAATTCACAGATTTCTAGCAATTTACAGGCTATAAGTATATATATATTTGTCTGTAATCAAATGTAGTGTGTAATTATAAGCAACATTTTAAAATAAACCAAAAGGGGAAAAACTAGGAAGGATATGGTTTTATGGTTTTAAAGTTTTGTGGCAAAAATACTTAGAAGATTAAAAAAAAAAAAAGTGATATAAAACTGACCTTACAGCCACGAGCGCCCCCCCCCCCATGGAATCCCTGATTGTCCTGTTTGACCTTGTCTGGGAGGAAGCGGGCTGGCGCTGCGGGAGCCCTGCTAGGCCTCATGGGAGCCCGGGAGCAGAGCGCTGGCTGGGACTGCCCACATCTTCCCCACCAGGCTGAGTGAGTCCTGAGGCTGGAATTTACTCCTCAGAAGATCCTCTCTACAGGCTACGGAAAGGTCCCTTCTGCCAGGAGGGGAAAAGGGTCCCTACCTACACCACATATAGAAGTTCATCACAATAAAGCTTCCAAATCCTATTTTGTATTTGAAACTACACCATAATAATATGCAACCCATCCCATTCCAAGTAACATTCCACATTACGCAAGAAATATCTTTTTAGTAAAAAAGGTGTAATTATTTAAAATAAAGGTACTGATGGCCTGAGGAGGTAGCTCAGTGGCCAAAGTGCCTACAAGCATAAGGTCCCCTGGTACCAAAAAAAAAAAAAAGGAAGGAAAAGAAAGGTATTGCTATAAGAAGTTATCAAGTGATCATTTCCTGTTTAATACATGGTTATGACATTTTCTTGCTGTATTCTTCTCCATCAATAATATTCAAAGCAGTTTCCTAATACACAGCATTTGGATGTATATTCCATGTTGACTCTTAGAATAATAAACTCACTTTTACTTTGTAATAAAAGAAAATTTCTAATGACAAAATACAGGTGAAATTAAAATTTTATAATTTCCAAAATGTAAGCTGCCTTTGTTAACCAAGGTACTTGTCTGCATTTTTTTAAGCCTGTGAAAATATTTTAATGCTCTTATAAAACTTAAAATTTCTTTTGAAAAGTTAGCTTCAAAATTCTTGCCATGTTGCTGGGCACACCACTGCTGTCTCTGATTGTGATTTTTCCAACTCGGGAAGAGCCTGTCTGTAGGCTTCATACATTTTAACAATCTGTTCCAGTTCTTTCATGAACAGTAACTTCAGCAGTCCATGCTATGTATCCCGGTCAGCCAGCTGAAAGAGTTCCCACTTCAGAATGCGGTCATATTTCACAGGGCTCAAGCATATACTTGAAGCCAGTCGGGAATTTCAATATGGTAAGGATTTGCAGGCACCAGAAGGGACTGATTTCTTTCGGTGTGCTGAGGCTGGAATGTGACAGGAGGAGGCTGGTCATACCATGGGACACTCAGAGTACAGGGATGCCTGTGCTGAGCATTTTTATTTGTGTAATCTAGGTAATAGATTCCAAATTCTGCAGATTCCATTCACTCCCATCCAGGAAGAAGTCCTTCTCTCTTGAGAGGGTGGCTGCAAAGCCTCTTGTCTGTGTTATGGTCTATGTAACAATTCCCATCTCTCATTGTCCAGTCAGCAGACCAGATGGAAGGAAGCAGCAAGTCTTCAGACCTGTGGTTATTTAAATTTCCTAGAGATGTAGCAGCAGCTCTCCCAGTACCTGAAACATGACTCCCCTGACTCTGGGGCACTCTTTGGAAGACACCATGCTTGTATTCATACCTGTAGTCATCCTGCACATGATCTCCAAGTGCCTGCCTTCTCTGTCCATCAACATAATTATCCAAATATCAGGAACCAGAGTCCCCATTTTCAACAGCAAAACTAATTTCTGTCGAAAAGTCCTGAGATGAGGCATGCTCCCAAGGCACATGTGCTAGATACCTGGCAAGGTAAGAAGGTGCAAAGCATCTGTTGCTAACCCCTCTCATGATTTCATGGGGTGGTCTTTGAATTGGAGTTGATTTCTTGAAACTGCTCCATCTCCAGAAGCTGAAAAAGCAGCAGAGCTTGAATCTGGAAGATAGGTATCAGCTGGCCTTGGAATTGTTGGACAATACTGGTAAGTGAAGGCCTGAGATTCTGCAACAGAGGAAACCTCTCCTTCTTTAGGTACTTTCCCTGCACCTCTGCCGGCTTGGACACTTCGTTTTTGGTTTTCTTTTGGGACAGCATCCCGGTCTCCTGCCTGCCTCCTGCCCACCCTGGCCACAGTTCCGCAGTCCAGGGTCGCCCAAAGGACTGCCGCACCTTGGAGTGCTAAGTGCATCAACTGCTGCTCAGCTGCATATCTGTTCCCTCCCAGAAGCCGGCCCGATGGTCCTCAGCACACCGCCCTGGAGCAGCTAATGCTTGCCCACAGCCCCCTATATTCTGTAAACTTTCCCCTTGCCACGGGGCATTCTGGGAGTAAATACTATATTTTTGAAAAACCTGTTCAAAATCTTCAAAACTCACATCTCTTGGCCATATTTTCTTTTCGTTTTCTTCTTGTTAAGTTCTTTTTTCTTTTAACTTAATACTTTTAATGAGAAAGAAATAGCAATGAGACGTTTCAAACCGATTAAGTAGGAGAGTTCCAATAATTAATACATTGCATATTATTGTCTTCCTAGTGATTATTCATGGTACAAGATGAAGGCATGATATCCTGTCCAAAGACTATTAGTGCAAATCTTTCTTCTCACTGAATTAAGAGAAAGTAGCTGTATATCTGTCCTAACTATTTTGAATGTACAGATACAAAATGGACATTCATTTGTATTCCCTCTTTTTGTTTAGTTTGTCAGAGAAGGGTATTCCATCATCATTTAAATATTATAGGTTGAGAATTCAGCAAAATATTCCAATATGGTCCAGTGCTCATAATAGTGGTGGGTTATCTGTAGGACTGGCTATGTCAGAAGTTGTTGACTTGAGCATTTTATAGCTCAGCATATTAACATGGCTTTACTTCTTATACTTCATTTTTATACTTTTCTGCTGGATGGTTAAGACCAAAATAAAGCAAGACTTATACAATAAGAATGTAACTTTTCTATCTGACAAGGTCAGTTAAATCCCCTCAGGACTTATCCTGAAACCCTGTACCGCAGTTTGTAGATCCTTTGTCAGTGTCAGCCATGTGGATGAGTCATGGCCATTGCTTGACCAATTTGCTCTCTGTGAAAGCCTGAGAGAATGTTTTCTCTCCATGTGACTCTCCTTAGGCATACTCTACAACATTGATCACTTTCCTCTGTGGCCCCATAATCTCCTTAATTGGAAAATTTGGGCCACAATTGAGTTACTATAGGATTACATGGCCAGGGAGAGTCTTCAGGGACCACGTAGATCAAATATATTAAGTGGACTTATTCCTTGTGTTGGAAATCCTCAGAAAAAAAATGCAAGAGCAAAATATTATTTTTCCACTAATTTTAAAATAATTTTCAACTTTTTATTAGGCAATTATATAGTATATAGCGAGAAAGAGAAAGATCAAGATCAATTTGCAACCTAGCCAATTACCACAAAAGTTGTAAATGAATGAGAATATTCATTGTGTTATGACTAATTTTATATGTCAAGTATAAAGTGTACCTACACCTGGCACAAAATGAACAGATCTGTGTTTAATCTTAATCTGGGTATGTCTGGGAATTGTCTCTACCGGTGAATATCTCAAATGGAGTGTAGAGCACACCGCCTTTGCTGAGAAGTGGGCTGGATCTGATCCCTGGAGGCTGAAGTCCATTAAAAGTTAGAGTCAAAGAGAGTTACTCCTCACCTGATGCAAACTGGAGTGCTGACCCAGAGGTATGCACAGGGACCGCACCTAACATCTCCAGTAATCTCTGTTCTGAGGCTTTCAGGCTTGGGCTGGACCAACACTGCTGCTTCTTGGCTTTCAGGTTGCAGCTATAAAAGAGCTTGAGATTATCTTAGTGATGTGAGTCCATTCCTTGAGATGACAGATAGATACATAGATAGACAGATGGATAGATGATAGAGAGATGGCAATCATTTCATTTTGTTTCTGTAGCTAATTCCAACAAACTTTGAGATAATATGGTTCTTTTTAATTAGTTTTTAGATTAAATCATCTGATTACAATAAGTAGTGTGAGCACCTGCTTAGGTGAGTGAAGCCAGCTGGATTCCTGGCATGCTGTGCCTAAATGGCAATTGAGACTAGGTGTGGTAGTACACACCTATAATCCCAGCCTTGGGAGGCTGAAAACAGGAGGATCACTGGAGTCCAGTCTACATAATGAAACCCTGTAGACCGTGTACAAAATACCAAATAATAAATAAAGGAATAAATAAATAATAAAATCAGTAGCATGGCTCGGCATCCTGGCTAAGACAGAATTGAGCTGGTACAGCACTCCGTCCCAGCTAGCACAGTCTGTTACAGTTCATTATTCTAACCAATTCCATGCTATTGTCAAAACGTAATACTTATATTTCAATGAATTATAAAATGTTATAAGCGTATTTTGGCAATGTTAGAAAGCTGTAGAGCATATAGCCTCCGCTCATCTGTCTCACTGCTTATGTTATTATCGCCCTAATTTTTATATTTTCAAAATTAGGTGATGTATTTTAGTTCGTTTCATGGTCAATCTTTATGTTTTTTATATTCTATGTTTTTTTTCTTTTAGAAATTCAGTTGATATAATTTTCATGTTAATGGAAAACATCGACATGTTGATGTAATTTTCCTTTGCCTTCAAAATCTTCCTTTAGCATTTATGTATAATTTGCTGGAAAGGAATTATGGCTACTTTTGTTCTTCTGAAATCTTCATTTATAGCCATTCTGGAAGGAATTTTTTTATTGAATGCAGCATCTTAGACTGATTGTTATTTTCTTTGAGCAGCTGAAAATGCATCTTCTGTTACATTCTAACACTGATAAATCTCATAGTGCTGATCCTTTATTACAGACTTTTATAGCTCTAAGGACTGAACAAGAGCCTGTGTGCCAAGCTACAGCCCTGGCTATTTCTTTACCTTGAGACTGAGCCAGGCTAAATCACTGTGTGCAGATGGGGTTCAGACTGGGCCCTGGGATGACCTGTGTGAGCCCCACAGCTGACTTCCTGCAAGAGTCTTAAGTCTTTGGAACCTCAGCCAACATTTTTCATAGCTTCAGTCATCTTCTGATAGTATTAAAAATGACATGAACATTCTTAAGTCCTCCTACTCGCTTCATTAAAAGAAAATTTCTCCCCAGAACCCAAAAATGGAGCTGAACCAGCATAAGTGAATGATGTGAAGCAATATAGCTTCATAGCTTTTCATATTTTCTGGTGAAAGATATCTAAAATATATTTAAATAACTAACTGTGTATGTAACTGAGTAATATATACATATATAAATGAATTAAAACAATAAAGGCAATATTCTGTTCTTTAAGTATATTGGGAGCTCACTTTTGTTTTCTTTTGATTATAAAACTGAATGGTTTTTTCTCTAAATAAGTAAAACATTCTAGAGAAAATTGTGTTCATAGTAGCTTCCCCCATGACTGTTGTGTTCTGCATGAGCAGTGCTTGTACACAGCTAGTATCAAGCGAGAAAACTGAGAATGAAACTAATCCAGACAATCTGGTGGCTCTGTTCTTGCAGCCAATACAAAAATGACTAAAGAACCGTTAATCACAGAAGACAGGAAATTATCGTGTAGATATATGGCAATGCCTAATGGGACAGTGTTTCCCAGAACATCACTATTTTGGATTATGTCTGCTTCCATGCAGTGGATGCTTGAGAAGAAGCTGCTGCTTGGGGTTGGCAGTGAAGATGACAGTGGGATCCCAGCGTTCCTGGTTCAGAACACCTTGGCCAGAAACTTCTTCAGAGTGTGCTGTCTCAGGAAGTGGCACTCACAGTGCTCGGAGGGCCATGAAGGAGTTATTCAAGGCTGTTCTTCTCCTGTCCTTTGCTACTGCTTTATATCTAATGCATCAACTGTTCCTACAGTCATAAGACTTTTGGATATTGGTAAAGAGTTATTTCTATCTGACTGAGTCTGATGCATATTGGTACTCTATAGACTAAGCACCAGAAGATCATTTAACAGTGTATTAAAATCATAGTTTTATTTTCAGAGAGTTGAAACTATTAATTTATTTTCCTAGGGCTTCCTAAGTCCTTTGTTACGAGCTTTTATACACATACAAGGTTCTCACTGGTTTAAATAGGTGCACAAAGCACCAGCCCATGTAAAATTATTGTGCTCTTCTGAAAAAGAAATGATTTATTCAATCTTAATTCAGGGGGAAAAAGTAAAGAAACTTACTTTCAGATTTTACAGAGCCATAAAAATGTTTGTTCTGGAATAAATAATTTGTATCTCAAATAAGTATGCAGTTAAATTTGTGGCTGACTTTCAAACCAGTTAAAGCAAGTTCTCAAACTTGGAAAGCTTATTGTTTATTGGGCTTCAGTGCTGTATTTTTTATGCTTATCATTAATGGTAGTGTTTTTGCATTTGCACACACAATATATTTATTTTAGGTGATGGATGCACACAGTTTATTTTATTTTGCATAACGATTAAGGTTTAATGGAATTGAATAAGGTAAGTTTTCTAATGGATTAAATTTTACTTCAAAGATACTGAATGTTGAAGGAAAAATATTTCAACTTAGAGAACCTAAATGAAAAAAACATATCTCATTTCTTAACATGCAAAAAGGAAGTCTGAGATGTCTGTGATAGCACTAAAGAGTAATATAAATGGAAAAAAACCAAACTGAATGATTGAATTTTGGTTTATTTCAAGGGAGGGAGAGAGTGAGATTGGTCATGTGTAAAAATTTAATGAGAACTATTCTTGTTAAGCATGTAAAAATTACTAAGATGACATTATACTCATCAACATTGACATTAAAAGCATATTCTGTTTCTTTGACAAAAATACCACAGTTAGCTACTCCAGCCAGCAACATGCCATGGCATGCATGTGTGTGGAAACTTCTGTCTGCCAGATACTGCTCCAGCCAGCACATAAGCCTGGCATGTGAGTGTGGGACCTTCCTCACCCTCACTGGAACCTCCTACATAAGACAGGTCTGGTGTGGAACCCTGCAGCAAAACTCCCTACAAAGGAGCTAGGAGCAAGATCCACCAAATTAATCCAGGAGAAGAACATCTTGCCAAAGGGGCACAGTGAGTCCACTTCTATGGGCTGCAGTAGGAAGAAGTAGAGCACAGCAAACAGACCCAAGCCATGCCTTCCTGGACAAGACTGAGCTGGGTAGATCCAAACCCCATAAGATGAGACACTTTGCTAGACCCAGATCTATGACAGCATCCTCTGTTTGCTCTCATAATTGAGAGTGAAGGCAACAGGTAACCGTGATGAATTAGTCTGCCTGGAAGACTAGAAGTACAAAAGGGGAGGTGATCAGACAGAATTAAGGGGAACTAATATAAGTACAAATTCCCAATCTAATATCTGCTTAGCTATGCAGTCATGATGCTGGCTCTTAGGATGTAAAATACAAACTCATTAGATACAAAAGTTGTCAACTGCTAAATCTCACTGGCCATTATTAGTGTTCCTAATTACAGTTCTGTAAATGCAAAACTGTAACTGCTTTAACCGCATAATCACTGATGAGTAATAATATCAGTAAGTGCTAAGAGAATAAATACAAAAAAGCTCTACACCAAAGCTTGGAAGACAGTGCTATACAAAATAACAAAAAAAGGAGAAAAGTCATTCTTAGGCTCCGAGCCCACCCAGAAAAATGCAGGAGGGGAAATAGGGGAATTTCCCCAGCATAGGGGAAATAGGAAATCATGCACCTAAAATCTCTGAAATAATAGTATATAAAGTAATAAAACAACTGCACCAAGGTGTAGAGGAAATCAGATGAGAAATAAACTCAGAAGTTAAAAAAAAGAAATGATAATTATAAAGAAATAATTAGTGATTCTGAAGGAGTCACACAGCCGGGCATGGTGGCGCAGGCCTGCAATCCCAGCACTCGGGAGGCTGAGGCAGGAGGATTGTTGTGAGTTCAAGACCAGCCTGAGCTACAAAGTGAGTTTAAGGCCAGCCTGAACTGCATAGTGGGACCCTGCCTCAAAAAAAAAAAAAAAAAAAAAAAAAAAGACACGCAAAAAATAGAGGAGAATTGAGAAATGATGGAATCCTTGAAGGAGCAAGAGGAAAGAAATTGTATGAAGCAGATTTGAAGAGATACACAAGAAATTAAAACCTCTATCACAAGCTGGCAAAAATACTTGAATGAAAGTGAAGATAGAGTTTCAGAACATGAAGACACCATTGCAGCTAGTGAAAACCTAAGAAAAGATCTCTTGAAAACAACTAAGATACAGGAAAAAATAATTCAACGTCTGCAAAACAATACAAAGGTGAGGCATCAGTGAGAAAGAAGGGGTCAATTCAAGTGATATAAAAAGAATATGGGCAGAAGTAATAGCACAAAACTTCCCACATATGGGGAAACAATCTGATAATCAGGTAACTGAAGCATTTTGAACTCCAAATAACATCAACCTAATTAAAACCACACCCAGACATATAATAAACATCCCAAAAATACAGCACAAGAACAATATACTAAAAGCCACTAGAGAGAAAAGAAACACAGATAACATTTAAAGGAAAGCCCATAAGAATAATAGCAGACTTCTCTTCACAAACCACCAAGTCAAGAACAGCATGGAGCAAAATACCTCAAGTCCTCCAAGAAAACAAATTGCAGACCAGACTGCTATACAATGCAAAAGTCTGTTTCAAGTTTAATGGAGGAGTGAAATATTTCCATGACAAAACAACTAAGGAATTTCATGGTGAAAAAGCAAACTCTACATATAGGATACTGAAAGATATGCAAGAGAGAGACCAAAATGACCACAACTCCACAAAAGAGGATGAAAAGAACCAACCAAGTAGGGCAAAGAAACACAGGAGAAAAGAGGTATACAATAGTAGGTAAATAGCCTGTCAATCATAAATCAATACATCTCAATTATAACCATCAATGTAAATGAATCAAATCACCAATTAAAAGAAATAGACTAGCACAGGAAGCCAAATCCAACAATATGCTGTATACAAGAAATACACTAAACTCATAAAGAAATTCATAAGGTGGAAGTCAAAAGATGGAAAACAATACTACATGCCCCAAGACTTCACGAAAAGCAGGGATAGCAGTCCTGTTTGCAGACAGTCTAAACCTTAAACCAAGAATGTTCAAAAGAAATAAAGAAGGCCACTATGTACTACTTAGAGGGAAATACAAGAGGAAGAGGTGACTCATAATTACATATGCACCAAACATGGGACCAGCTATATAAGACAAAGCTTACTGGACATGAAAAGTCCAATATCCAAACCACCATCCTTCCAGGAGACATTAACACCTCCTTATGCCAAAAAGATAGGTCAAGCAGACAAAAATGAGAAAAGAAGTAACAGAGAAGAACCAGAACTTGGAACAAAGGACTTTGTAAACATATACAGAATATCCAACCAACCACACCTGTATATATTTTTTTTTTCAGCAGCATATGGGTCATTTTCTAAAATAGACCACATATTAGTCAGTAGGTCATTCTTGACTCTATGCAAGAAGACAGAAATTATGCCATGCATATTATCTGACTACAGTGCAATGAAACTGGAAATAAGTGACAAAAGGCACCAAAAAGACCCATAATGATATAGAAATAAAATAATACCCTGCTCAGCAACCAATGAGTCACAGATGAAATTAAACAGGAAATTCAATAATATAGACAATTCAGTGAACAACATATCAGAATTCTTGGGATGCAGCAAAGCAGTTCTCAGGGGAAAAGTATAGCTTTGAACACACATACTAGGAAAATAGAACAGAAACAAATAATTATCCTAATGTTCCACCTCAAATGTCTGAAAAATCAAGAACACACCAAACCCAAAGGCCAAAGATGGGAGGAAATTATAAAGATTAGAACAGAAATTAATGCAAACAAGACTAAGAAAACAATACAAAGAATGAAGGAATCAAAAAATCTGGTTCTGGGGCCAGGAAGATGGCTCAGTAGAATAAGCTCTACTCTGGCAAGCACAAGGGTCTGAGTTCAATCTTTGGTTCTGCAAAAAACTACAAAACAAAACAAATAAAACTGGTTCTTTGAAAGATAAAATAAAATTGATAAGCCCCTAGCTAACCTCATCAAAATGAGAAAAGAGCCGGGCGTGGTGGCGCATGCTTG
>PVKA01008785.1:46650-71613 GCA_004027165.1 Ctenomys sociabilis
AAAAAAAAAAAAAAAAAAAAAAAAAAAAAAAAAAAAAAAAAAAAAAAAAAAAAAAAAAAAAAAAAAAAAAAAAAAAAAAAAAAAAAAAAAAAAAAAAATGAGAAAAGAAAAAACTCAAATTCTAGCAATAGGGAATGTAAATGGTGAAATTACAACACACCTAGTGGAAATTCAGAACATCATTAATTGCTATTTTGAACATGTTTACTCTCATAGAGTCACAGAAGAAATGGACAGATCCCTACAAAGTTACAAATTACCAAAACTGAAATAAGATACAAGAACACTCAAAAACCCAATGAAATAAACAACCTATGACAAAGAAAAGTCTAGATCCTGATGGAATCACAGCTAAATTCTATAAGAAAGCACAGAAGATATAATCCCAATACTCCTCAAACTCCTCAAGAAAATTGAAAAGAAAATAATCAAGAAGGCAAGGGGCCAAGGAGATAGCTCAGTGGAATAAGCATTTTGCTGGCAAGCATAAAGGCCTGAGTTCAATCCCCATTTCCATCAAAACAAAAAAAATAAAGATTATACATCATGATGAGGTAAGATTCATCCCAGGAATGTAAGAATGAATATATATATATATATATATATATATATTTGTCAGCATATATACAAATCTGTCAATGTAATACACTGTATCAATTGAGTCAAAATCAAAAACCACACGATTATCTCAACTGATGAGGAAAAGGCTTTTGACAAAGTCCAGCACTCATTCATGTACAAACTCCTACAGAAGATTGAGATAGATGGCCTCTAACTCAATATGTTAAAAACCATCTGTGAAAATCCCACTGCTAATGTAATTTCAAGTCGAGAAAAATTGAAATCTTTTACTCTTCGATCAGGTACAAGATAAGATTGTCCTCTATCATCACTCCTACTCAATATTATTCTGGAATCATTAGCTAGGGGCATTAGAAAGCAGAGAAAAATAAAAGGAATAAGAAAAGCTAAAGAAGTTAAACAATCATTATTTGCAGATGACATACTCTACATGGAAGACCCAAAAAACTCCACCAAGAATCTCCTAGAATTAATACACAAATACTAGGATATAAAGTCAATACCTGAAAGTCAATAACATTCTTCTACATGTATAACAAACACACTGAAAGAGAAATTAGAGAAACTATGGCTTCTATAATAGCACCACGGAAAACGGTATACCTTGGAATTAATCTAACTAAAGAAGTCAAAGATCTATTGAATGAAAATTACAGTATTCTGAAAAAAAGAGATCATTGAGGCTTTCAGAAAATGGAAAACAATCGCTGCTCCTGGATAGGAAGAACCAACATTGTTAAGATGGCCATACTCCCAAAACTGTTATACAGATTTAAGGCAATCCCTAGCAAAATGTCACCATCATATATCACAGACCTAGAGAAATCATTCCTAAAATTTATTTGGAACCAGAAAATACTTAGAATAGCAAAAGCAATCCTGGGCAACAAAGACAAGGCAGAAAGCATTACAATTTCTGACTTGAAATTATACTACAAAGCTACTGTGATTAAAATCAGTATAGTATTGGCAAAAAATAACAGACCTGAGAATCAATGGAATAGATTATAATATGCAGATGTAAGTACAAACACACTCAGTTATCTTATCTTAGACAAAGTGGCCAAACATGATTAATGGAAAACAGCCTCTTTAACAAATGGCGCTCTAAACAACAGGCTCTATACATGCTGAAAACTAAAACTTGATCCAGGTCTAGCACTATTCACAGCTAACCAATTTGCTCTCTGTGAAAGCCTGAGACAATGTTTCCTCTCTAGGTGACTCCTTAGGTGCACCATACATCTTCAATCACTTTCCTCTGTGCTCCATAATCTCCTTGAACAGAAAATTTGGGACACCACTGAGTTACAGGATGTTACAGCACAGTTCTCTTATGTCCTGTGTTTTCATTGACCCTGAAGGGCTGGGGACAAAATGTCAAAATGGATGAAAGATCTAAACATTAAAATAGAAACTATAAATCTCCTGGAGGAGTAACTAGGTGGAAATCTTGAAGACATAAGTGGAGGCAAACAGTTCATGAACAAAAATGAAAGTTCATGCGTAACAGTAGAAAGAATTAACAACTGGGACCTCCTCTTATACAGAAATTTTGTCATGTCAAAATAAATTACAAAAAAAATGAAAAGACAACCCACACACTTGGAAAAAAACCTTAAGTAATAAGCACTTAGAAAATGGGCTTCTATCTAGAATTTATAAAGAATGAAAAACTTTAGGGCTCCAAAATTTAAAGACCCAATCCACAATTGGGCATCTCAGATCAACATACACTTCTCAGGGAAGAAACACAAGAAGCAAATAAATACATGAAAAAATGCTCCACAGCACTAACCATTCATGAAATGCAAATTAAAGCAACACTGAGCTACCATATAACTCCAGACAGAATTACTATTATAATGAAATTAAGAAATACTCCATAATAGTTGTGGGTTATCAGCATTACTGGCAATTTCAGAAGTCATTAATTTGAGCCTTTTACAGCTCAGAATATTAATATGGCTTTACTTTTTGTATCTCATGTTTATACTTTTCTGCTGGGTGGATAAGACCAAGATAAAGCAAGACAAACAGACATAAAAAATGTAACTTTTTCATAATACAAGGTCAGTCAATTACCCTCAGGAATGGCCCTGAAACCATGTGCAGTACTTTGAGAATCTTTTGTCACTGTCAGCTATGTGGATGCGTCATGGCCATTGCTTGACCAATTTGTTCTCGGAAAGCCTGAGATAATGTTTTCTCTCTAGGTGGATCTCCTTAGGCACACTGTACATCATCCATCACTTTCTTCTGTGGTCCATAATCTCCTTGAACAGAAAATTTGGACCACTGAGTTACAGGATGTTACAGTACATGTTCTCTTATGTCCTGTGTTTTCACTGACCCTAAAGGGCTAGGGCCAAAATATTGGCTATTCTTGTAGCCTTTCTTTTTTCTAATGTTTTGCTCTGCAAACTAAGCCATTAGCCCTCCAGAAGAGAATTTTAATGATATTATTACCCTGTGGCATAGGCATTTGAGCTTAACTTCACTATCTGTCTGAAGAGCAAAGTCCATGTAACATGTTACAGGTATTTTCTAGCAAATAGTTGATACGCTAAACTCTAAATCCCTATACAAGTTGAAAAAAATAAAAAATAAAATAAAAATAAACAATTGCATATATTTACACAGAAATTTAGAAATCTAACAATACACAACATTGTAGCAGGACAGTCCTGTGATATATTTTTCTTTGTCTTTTCTTTTATTACCTTTTTTTAAACAAACATTTATTTGAGAGGGATTGTAGCAATAATTGATGTGACATTAGAAGCAGTATACATTTACAAGACCAGGATGACAGGCATTCCCAGCATGGCCCTAGTACTACACATTGCTATCCTCAGTACAGTTGCTTAGTTCACAGGTATCAGCATATGTAGCTAATCAGGGTGAGAATCCTACCAATTATTTGCTTCTCCACTGCTAATGGGAATGTAGAGTGGTGCAACCATTATGGAAGTCAGGGTGGAGACTCCTCAGAAAACTAGGATTGGAAATCCCATTCAATCCAGTAATTCTGCAAATTTTCCTTAAAGAACTGAAAACATCATATCATAGTGATATATGAACACCTATGCTTATAGCAGCACAGTTTGTGATATCCAAATCTTAGAAACAACAAACATGCCAGTCACCTGAGGAATGGATGAAAAAGAAGTGGAATTTTTTTACAATGGAGTATTACTCAGCCATAAGGAGAAATAATCTCAAAGCCTTCATAGATTAGTGGATGCAACTTGAAACTATACTCATAAGTGAAATGAATCAGACTCACATGTGTAAATATCATATTGCCTCTCTAGGGCAAAACCTCAAAAGAAGAAATAAAAAATGATAGGTATAACATAGTTAAATGGAAAGAGAAAAACCTAAGGATTAAACAACATAGAGAGAGAAAGGAAATAAGTTAGGAAATACAGTAAGGACAACACCATACATTTATATGAAGAAGATGATTAAGACAGTGGTCCTCAGAATTTCCATTAAGTTTTTTAATATAGCAGTTTATGGGTAGAATTAACTCTATATGCTTATATCTGTGAACTAAGCAACTATAGTGAGGATAGCAATGTGTAATACTAAAGCTATGCTTCAAATACCTATCATTTTGGTCTTCTAAATGTGTACTGTTTTCAATGTCATATCAATTATTGCTATACTTTCTCTAAAGTAAATGTTTGTTAAAAAAATTGGTAACAAAAGAAAATGAGACAATGGAAAAATGTCATAGGATTCTCCTGCTATAATGGTATATATGGTTCGATTTCTAAATTTCTTTGTAAAAATGTGTATTGTTTTTTAACATTCTATAGGAATTTAAATTTTAGAATATCCATCATTGTCAGGAAATAGTTCCATTTTATGTCTAAGGTGTTTGATATTCAGACAGATAGTGATGTTAAGCTTAATGCAGCCTCCCCAATATTATTAATGAGTAATAATATCGTTAATCTTCTCTTCTAGATGCTTAACAACTAAAAGTTTCAGACCAGAACTTAGAGATATAGATAGGCTAAAAGAATAGCCAATATTTTATTGCTAGCCCTCCAAGGTCAGTGAGGACTCAGGACATAAGTGAACCTCTGCTGTGACATCCCATAACTAAGTGGTATGCCAAATTTTCTGATCAAGGAGATTCTGGGACCACAGAGGAAAGTGATTGATGATATATAGTGTGCCTAAGGAGAGTCACCTGGAGAGAAACATTCTGTCAAACTTTCACAGAGAGCAAATCGGTCAAGCAAAGGCTATGACCCATCCAGATGGCTGACATGACAAAAGTTCTACAAGGGACTGTACATTGTTCCAGGTTAAATTATGAGGGGATCTGACTGACCTTGTCAGATAGCAAGTTACATTTTCAGTTACATAGGTCTTGCTTTATCTTGGTTTTAACCATCCAGCAGAAAAGTATAACCAGAGGATATAAAAAAGCTATATTAACATGCTGAGCTATAGAAGGCTGACGTCAACAATTTCTGACAATTGCCACATGGGATGATAACTCACTACTAATATGGACAATTGGTCTAAATTGTGTTAACATGCTGAATTCAAGTACCTACAATATTTACACTGGCATCAAGTATGAAAAGACTACTTCAAATACAGCTTCTCTAACTGCAATGGTACACATATCTAACAAAACAAAACAATAAGGGTGGATGTGTTGGGAGCCATGGAAGCTAGGAATTTGATTGAATGTGTGTAGATGGGACTAGACTTCAGTCCCTAAAGCAAACAAGCTACCTTTGTCCTGAGCTAAGCATCCTGTCTAGTTAAAGTCAGCTATTAGTCACTAGGAATCCTTGTGTCATATATTACTAACTTTGCAAAAGTATAAATTAAATACTGCTTTGTTGTGAAAAAATATATGTATGCATACACAAGATAGGATAGACACACAGCTACTTTCTCTTAGATCATTGGGAAGAAAGGTTTCTACTAATATTCTTTAGACAAGATATCATATCTACATCTTGTCTTCTGAATATACTCTGAAGACCACAATATGCAATGTATTAATTATTATAGCTATCCTACTAACCTATTTTGAAACTATTTCATTAATATTTTATCTTTTTTCTCATTAAAATGAATAAAAAGTGTTACAATTAAAAGAAAAACTTTAGTTCACATAGATAGATAGATAGATAGATAGATAGATAGATAGATAGATAGATAGATAGATGCTTTCTAAATTTAGATTACATTTTCATATTGAAACTGCTTAATTATTTCTAAGAATAAAATGAAGCATTTCCTTAAAAGTTATGCAAAAGAACAGATGAAATTTATAACAATGTTAAGAAAGATGGATAGGTCTATGAAGCTCAAAATCTATTTAATAGGTGCCACAAAATGACAGACACAAAGGAGGAGAGATAAAATAAAATGATTAAAAATAACTTGAGCTGACGAAAGCTGCCAATCTTTGAATTGACTTATATTGATGAGAAGTATATTTAATCATTTAAAATATTTCCACCTGGACAAATTCTTAATGCAAATTTAGAACTCTAAATAAAATGCAATGATTTTAAAATTATTAATAGGGAACATTATAGTATATATATTTTAGTAGTCACAGCCATATAGTAGAAGTAAGTGAGTATCATCTAATTTCAGGAAGGAATTCTTGAATCTAGAATCCTAAGTTTTGAGTCAGTATAAAAAAGAAAGTGTACAGATCCTTAAAGAAATAAGTAACTAGATAATTTATTTTCAAAATATTCTGTCATGTGGAATTACTCAGGTTTTGGTGAGCCAGGAGTAGTCCCGAATGCTAGAGATCTAGAACATAAATCCTGTCCAAAGAAGACCAGAAATTCCAGGGACGAGAGTGGATCACAGGTAGAATATTTGAGAGTGAAGGTTATAGACTAAAGAGAAAATTGTAAAAAAAGAGGATTGGATTTTCACTTTCCTCAGCTCATGTCAAAGTAAGGTAATGTCTGGCATAAGTACCCAAGGCTTCATTTGTATCCAGGGCTTCATTTTTGCATTTGGCTGTTGCTACGCTTTCCTTGAACCACTAGTATGGTAATAGGTAGAAAAATAGCACACATAATATTAGACAAGAAAAGGTAAATCTGCATATCAGTGCTCTAGAAAATGATGCTAACTGCAGATTCTACTGTGGTCCAGTCATCTCATTGTCATCGATGTTTGTATTTATGTTGTCTTCCTCAACCTATTTTTCTTCCATAAATATTCTCCAATACAACCATTCAATATGTGTTCTTGAAGATCACAGATGCAGCACTGAATTCCTCTGGCATATTTGCCTGTATATTTTCCTCCCAATCCTCATTTAGTTCAAAGCTAAGTTCACCATTTTTCCAATGGAGAGCATGATATCTGATATCTTACTTCATTCTGCTGACCTGCTGTTCCAGTCAGCTGCATTTCCTCTGCAGCAATTTCCTGAGTGCTCCTCCTCTGTCACTTCCATTCCCTCACCATCACCTTCCTCACAGGGGTGTTAACACAGGTTTTCAAAGCTGCCGAACAGTGCTAGGGCTGGATTTAGAGGAGCTCACTTCTTGGCAAAGAGAAAAGTGTTTTAGTATCCTGTCCAGGATCAAGAATTCCCAGTAAAGAGGCAATCAGAGCGGGGGCACCTGAAGAGTGGTCTCCCGTCTTTTGGGCACCGAGCAATGTTTTCCACAGGTGGAGGGGGAAGATGGGAATGGGTGGCAGTGTTTTGAGGATGATTCAAAGGCACCCTGGTTCCCTTGCTGGTGCAATGCACAGTAGAAGTTTTGCTTCTGTGTGAATCTAAAGCCTCACTGATCTGACAGGTGGGGAGCTCAGGCACTAATCCAAGGACTGGGAGCCAGAGGGGCAGTATGGATAGATGGAACTTTGCTGGAACGCTGCTCCCCATCCCAGCTGTGCAGCCTAGTTCCTGGGGACATAGACATACATCATACCAGGAGATTCCCACTGGATGGCTGGGGAACTGGGATGGTCTTTGTAAATCACCTTTTTGAGTCACTGGGTATACAGAAAGCCTAACTGAAAGTTCAGAGACAGTGTGCTACTTTCCTGCTTTCCCATTTCTTACTTCTTCTATGGGAACTAATTTTCTCTACATTTATTTGTGTAATGAATGCTTTTGATTTTTTTCCAGTCTTTCTTTATTACCATATCTTTGCATTGATTACCCTATCATACTAAGAGTAAGAAATAAAACCTTACAAAATGTACATAAATAAAGCATTAGTAGAAATTATTGTGCATGTGTTAAACTTTGTTTGCTGTATAATATTCCCAAGTATGGGACCAGAAAATCCATTGGAAATAGTAAGCAGCAAAATGCTTTTGATTACCCCATATGAAACAGTTTTTGAAGTCTGAGAATGGCCTTAGCTCAATTATGGCTGGTTTGTACATTGAACTGTTAAAGTTACGATCCTGTGTGTGTAGACTTGAGGGTAAGGATCTTCTTAGGGTTTTGACATAAAAGATTGTAATTGTGGAAAAATATTTTACTTCATTCCCTATAGTATGATTCATTTTATTTTTCTTGATTGATTATTGGCTAGAAACTTAAATACAGTACTGAATAAACATGGTGAGATTGGCCAAACTAGTCTTTTTTCCTAATAGTAGGTTGAAAATGTCTAAGTTTTTTTGACCATTAAATAAACTTGCTTAAGCATTCCATAGATTGCCTTTACCAGGATGTGGAAAGCCCCATTATAAGGGCTCTCATAGTTGAATTTGTTGAAACAAATCAACAGTGGGCAGATTAACAAAGAAGGCACAGAACATTATAGATACCGAGATACCACAGGAATGTGAACATTCAATGACACAATGAAATTTAAAGGCAATCAGAGCAGGGGGCACCTAAAGAGTGGTCTCCAACCTTTTGGACACCAAGCAATGTTGGACATGGCATGGAATGGGTGTTTTCCATCAAGTATTGATATGTTGGGCTTTGGGTCCTTGTAGAATATGAGGAAAAAATTAAAAAAATATTTTTAAAATATGAATAAATGATTACATGCTTTTGCACAGAAATATGGAGATCTAAGCATGTGCAGCATTGTGGCAGGACAGACTTGTGACATTTTGTTTCTTGTCTCTTGTTTTCATTTATTGTGCTTTTTTTTTTTTAAGAAAACAAACATTTACTTGAGAGACAGTATGATGGTAATTGGTATGTCATGCATTTCGAATTTGGAGGACCAGAATGGCAGGCATTCCAGGCGTGACCCTACTGTTGCACATTGCTGCCTTCCATGTGGTTGCCTGGTTCACAGGTATTGGTATGTGTGGTTGGTCGGGGTGAGAGTCCTACCAATTGACTTCTGGATGGGGACACCTGCTGGGGATTCTCGGATCGTTGCCTTGCCCATCTTGTGCGTATAGATGTATGGCTTTTCCCTTGTTGTATCATTTTTAATGTTTTTTTCTGTCACTATTTTGTATTCTTTAAAAATAAAAAAAGAGGAAAGGAGAGATGAAGGTGCTCAAAAACAGACCTTGCCTGGGGTAAAGCTCCCCAGAGCTGCAGTTTGGATGCACGCTTTTGTCATGTAGTTTGTCCTGTGCAGGATTCCAGCATTAGATGGACAGGGGAACTCCAGAGGAATCCTTCACTTGCATTCCAGGAGAAAAAGAACAGAAAGAAGATGCAGAGAGGAGAGGTAGAGTTGGGGTAGGGAGCAGACCACGGAGGCCTGGATTCTTCTTTAGTTCCCAGCACATGCCAAACCTTGTATTTTGGGCTATCATTTTTAAATATTCAGCACCTTCACTTCTAGTCTTCTGCAAGGATTTATTTTAAATGTTTGTTGGATATTTCTCTTGTTCCTATTTTCCCCTATTAGGATGATGATGTGGTTTTGACCTTTAACCTCTCAATACGGACACTACATAAATTGATATCCTGATATGTAAAAGTGACCTTCTATACCCGGCACAAATTCCACTTGGTCGTGGTGTATGATCCTTTTTATATTTGCTGAATTTAGTTTCCTAATATTTTGTGGAAACCTTTTTCATCTACATTAATGAAGGATGAAGTTCCTTTGTTTCTTTATTTATCAATCTATATTTATTTGGGCCAACCACACTGACATTTTTATCAGAGTGGTATTAAGTTTTTCAAATGAAATGGGAAGTATTATTTCTGTTTTTCTGGAAGAATTTGTAAATAATTGGCCTTATATTTTCTTAAATTTTTGTTAAATTAACCAGGAAAGCACTTTGGTCTTGGCTACTCTTTTTCAGGGAGTTTTAAATTGCAAATTTAATTTTTTATGTGATTTGTTCATTGCAGTTTTGCAAAATGATAAGGAAATTGTGCCAGAACATAAATCACTTTGTCACTTCCTTCTTCGAGAAACCAGTGTCATGGAAAATATTTTTTAAATCAGCTGAATCAGACAGTGTGCTTAGTAAGGTAGTTTTCTGTCTGGTCTCCACTCCTGATCTCATCAGTGATTGCAACAAGGATTTTGTAGATCAGTCCCTGCCCATGAAATATGTCTGAGAGCGAGACCCGAGCCACTCCCCAGAGAGTGCAGAGTGGTAGGAGGAAGCTTCTTGGCAACAGCTTGACACACTGCAAAGATATCAAGAATATACTGTCTACCTGCTACTGAGAATTACAACAAAAGAAAGATTGATCATTCTTTCTGAGGGATAATATATAGGTAAGGGACACAACTAGGTCTAACGCACTGTCTACAGCAATGCACTGGAAAGTTCTGCCAATTCAAAGAAAATATTTTCAGTTTTCCAACTATCTTGTTTTTCAGTCCTCTTTTGTTTTGTTCTCTTTTCTTATTTGTTCTTCCTTTTTTTATTTATGAGTGCTAATTTTTGCTTAGCAGAGTCTAACAACCTGAATTCAAACTTCTCTAATTTATGTACTTGGTTTCGGCTTAGTCTGGATGGGCATCTGTCTGTCCCACATATTCTTCCAAATGATGTGATTATGTTGTACAAACACGATGTCTGGGAGCCTGGATTATGCTACCACCAGCCTCTCCCACAGAGCACGGGGTCTGGCAGACACTGCCGGAGGGTTCTCTACTGCTGCTCCCATCCTGTTGGCCTCATAGCTCATCCTTGGAACTATGCCTTTCAGTATAAAGACTTGAATGTCTTCAATTGGGTAACTTTTGGAAGACAATTTTTTAGTATTTAGACAGCTGTAATTCATTTTGTCACAATTTGTTGTGTGAGTTATTAGATTTTGAGGCTGAGTGTGTTATAGCCTTTAGGCATAAAAGCAGAAGTTCAGCTAAGCAACCACTCTGCCTACCTGTGTGGGTCCTTGCCAGAGGTTGCTAAAGAGGACTCACAAAGCATTGTGAATAGTGGAGGAGTATGTAGGCTCCTAAATCTATTGTTACATAGATAATACTCATTTGGGTATACCCTTGTTTGCAAAGTTTGTATCCACTCCCAATCATCTTTGGCACTATAAACATGAAATTTCCAGATCACATATAGTAAATGTAGAAGCAAAATACATTAACAGAAGTGATTTCATCTTTAACCAATACACATTTATGTATAGGTATGTACATTATATCTGTGTATAAAATATCTGTTTATGTCTCATTAATGTAACCACAAATTCACTACTCAGAAATAAATTTTGTTTTGTTTTGTTTGTTGTTTGAATCACTGGGGGCTGAACACCAGGCAGCTGCTCTATCACTGAGAGGCACCCTCAGCCCAAGTAAGTTCTTCGTCATAGCACAGAAGCACATTAAAGTTCTTATCCCTGCTCTCCTACAGGTATGATACACCACTCACCCTGTTTTGGTTCTTGCAAGAATTTTGTTTTCTTTGTTTATCTATAATTTGAAGGAGTTACAGTTTCCTGTTTATCTCCCCAGAGAGTGCTGATAGGTAGAAGGAAGCCTCCCTTTGGGGTCTTTATTCTGTTTCCTGTCAGTATGGGTAATTAATTTTATTTTTTTAAAAATTTTATTTTCAATAGCAAAAGCAGAAGCAAAACAAATAGAAAAAAGATAGAAATAGGGTAGCATACAATAATGCACATGTTACAGATTTTCAAAACAGGAACAACTAACCATTGTTATATTACATATTTTTATTTTCAAATCTGTTGCTCAGATGAACAGATATAGTTACACAAGGCATTTGCTTTCAAGAAATCTTAATTTTTCCCTTGTCTTTTTGGTTTTAATTTATTTGTATTCATTTATTTATTTTTATTTATATGTATTTAGTATAGGGTCTACAGGGTCTTGCTACAGAGATAGGACTTGTACTGATTCTCCTGTCTTCAGCCTCTGAAACCCTGAGATTACAGGTGCACGCCACAACACCCAGTCTCAATTACCCTCTCAGCATGTTGTGGGGGCAGGCCCAGCATGTTTTGCTGCAAATCGAACCCTGGTCCCTGCATCTACCTAAGCAGGCCTTTTAGTCCACTTAGCTATCTGACCAACCCTTTTAATTTATTTTTAAAGATAGTGTAATAATCCACAAGACATTAGGGACTGTACACATTTAGAAGACTAAGCAGAGAGACATCCAACCTTGGATTTGGTATTGCTGTCCTCGATGTAGTTGCTCAGAGTCCAGGTATCAGCATGCAGAGTTGGTCAAGGTGAAAATTCCAAAAATTAACTGCTGTTTTAAAAAAAACTGATGGAAATTATGAGTACAGTCATTTCATTATGAGTACAAATTATCATAATGGAAATTATGAGTACAGTCATTTCAACAATTCTATATATATATAATTGCATGTTTTTCCCTTTCCTTTTTTTCCTATCTTTATTATTTTCTCTCATCGTCGTTATTTAATCATTAAGTTCTGTTTCTTTCCATTTTATTGTATCTATTACACCTTAATGCATTTATTCTTTCAGGTTTTCATACTAGGGAAACAATATATTTACACATGTGGGTCAGATTTATTTCACTTATGAGTATAGCCTCTAGTTGCATTCATTCAACTCTAAAGGCCTCCGGTTTGTCTTTATATATGAGTTGTAATCCATTGCATAGAAATACCACATTTTTTTCAATCCATTCCTCAACTGATGGACATTTGGGGTTGTTTCCAAGAACTGGCTATAACAAATAGTGCTGCTACAAACATGGATGCACATGTATCACTATGGTATGATATTTACTATTCTTTTTGGAAAATACTCAGAAGGCGAACAGCTAGATTGAATGGGATTTACAGTCTTAGTTTTCTAAGTGGTCTCCATGCTGATTTTCATAGTGGTTGCATCAGTCTACATTCCCATCAGCAGTGGAGAAGGGTTCTTTTTTTTCCCCACAGCCTCTGCAGGATTTGTTAATAGTTGATGTCTTTACACTAGCCATTCTTTTGGGGTGAGAGGATATCTCAATGTTTTAATTTGCATTTCTTGAATGGTTAGTGATGTGGAACATTTTTTTGTATTTATTTGCCACTTGTATTTCTTCCTCTAAGAAGTGTGTATTCATGTCACATGTACACTTTTGCATTTATTCTTTAAATTTTGGGAGCCGAACTTTTTTTAGTTCATTATATAATTTAGATACGAGTCCTTTGTCTTAGTGGCTGTTGGTTATGATTTTTCCCATGTTGTAGGTTGTCTTTTTACTCCATTGATGATTGCATTTGACATGCAGAAACTTCTCAATAAGATGAGATCCCAATGCGTGGTGGCGAGCATCTATTATCGCAGTGCTTAGGAGGCTGCAAAGAAGATCACACGAGTTCAGTCTATGAACTGAGATCCTGTAGACCCTGTACTAAATACAGTTTTTTAAAAAAGATGAATTCCTAGTTGTCAGTATTTCCTGCATTATGTTTTTTGATAATGAACTGTCTGCCTACTCTTATATGCCTTCAAGATTTCCACCTACTTTCACTTCCAGGAGATTTAGTGTTACTGTTTTAATGTTTAGATATTTAACTCATTTTGACTTTGGTATAGTGCATGCTGACAAACCCAGTCTAGTTTCAGTTTTTGGCATTTGGAGAGCCAGTTTTTCCAGCACCATTTGTTAAAGATGATACCTTTGTTCCAGTGAATATGTTTGACCTCTGCCAATGGTAAGATCGCTAAGTGTGTATTTGCATCTCCTTATCATCTGTTCCATTGATCCTTTGGTCTTTTTTTTTTTTTCCAATACCATGCTGACTTTATCATGGTAGCTTTGTAGTATAATTTCAAATCAGGAATTGTAATTCCTCCTGCCTTGCCTTTGTTGTCCAGGATTGTCTTTGCTATTTTTGGTCATTTCTGGCTCAAAATAAATTGTAGAAAGGTTTTCTCTGGATCTCTGAGGTACAAGGATGGTATTTTAATAGGGATTGTATTAAATCTGTATAACAATTTTGGGAGTATGGCCATCTTCACAATATCGGTTTTTTCTATCCACAAACAAGGAATATATTGCCATTTTCTAAAGTCTTCCTCTATCACTTTTCTTTTTTTTCGAAATGAAAAAAATTGTTTGATTTTAATGATGTGGGACATAACATTAGTAAATAAAAATACAGTATTTTGCTTTCCCATATGCAAACAATGAACAACAGCAATTTGAAATACAAACAACATATACAGTAACATCAAGAATATTAAAATTATAAGGTATAAATCTAAGAAAACAAACATCTATCGCTTTTCTTGAGAGTTGTAATTTTTGTTGCATAGATCTTTTACTTCCTTTGTTAGACTAATTGCTAAGTATTAAATTTTTTGGATGCTATTGTGAAGTTATTTCTTTAATTTTTCTCTCAGATAGTTTCCTAGCTGTGTGGAACAATGCTATTGATTCTTGGGTGCTAAATTTGTATTCTGCTATGCTACTGAATTTGTTTGTTAATTCTTCTCACCTTTTTTTGTTTCTTCTAAGTAGAGTATTATGTCATCTGCATGTAATGATAATTTTACATTTTCTTTACTTGATCGTATTCCTATTATCTCTCTCTCTCTCTTGTCTAAGGGCTCTAGTCAATGATTCCAGAACTATATTAAATAGAAATGGTAATAGAGGACATCTTTGTCTTGTACCTGACTTAAGAGTGAAAGCTTTCACCTTTCAGATTACCAAAGGGTTGGAGTAACCGAGCCCAGATGTGGTTTGAGATTCTACCTGGAGTTGCCATCATGGGTGTGTGCTTGGTCATTCCTGGAGTGGCCACTGCATACATCCACCGGTTCTGTAATGGGGGCAAGGACAAAAGGGTTGCCCACTTTCCCTATCAGTGGAGTTTTATGGAAAGAGACAGGCGCATCTCTGGAGTTAATCGTTACTATGTGTCAGAGGGTTTGGAGAACATTGATTAAGGAAGCATTTTCCTGATCGATGAAAAAATAACTCAGTTAAGGTCATCTAACCTGCTGGAAGTTTAAGCAGTATAATATGTGACATGCAGTTTAGTTTAGTATGTTATGTAATGCTTAATAAAAAAAAATGAAAAACAAAAACAAAAAAAGAGTGAAAGCTTTCAATTTTTCTCCATTTAGAATTATGTTGGTGATTGGTCTGTCATAGATAGCTTTTATCAGATTGAGTTATAGGCCATCTATTCCAATTTTCTATAGGGCTTTGACCATGAATGAGTTTTGGACTTTGTTAAAAGCCTGTTTTGCATCTATTGATATGATCATGTGGTTTTTAGCTTTGGCTCAATTCATGTATTGTATTATGTTTATAGATTTGTATATGTTGAAGCATCCCTGGGATGAATCCTACCTGGTCATTGTGTATACTCTTCTTGATGATTTACTGTATTCTATCAGCTAGGATTTTGTTGAGCATTCTTCCATCGATGTTCATGATGCAGATTGGCCTATAATTCTCTCTTTTGGTTATATCTTTTTCTGGTTTTGGTATCAGCATAATACTTGCCTCCAACAATGATTTTGGGAGTATTGCTTCATTTTCTATTTAACTGAAAAACTTGAGGAGTACCAAAATTAAATTTTCTCTAAATTTCAGTAGAATTCAGCTCTGAATCCATCATGACCTGGAATTTTCTTTGTTGATAAGTTTTTATTATATTTTCAACTTCATTGGCTGATATTGGGTTATTCAAAGTTTTTACGTCTTCTTGATTCAGTTTTGGGAATTTGTACTTATCTAGGAATCTGTCCATTTCTTGTCTTTGATTCTATGAGCACAAAGGTTTTCAAAATAATTATGATCTGAATTTCCACAGGTTCTGTAATAATTTCACTGTTTTCATTCCTTATTGCTTGAAGTTGATTTTTTTCTGTCTTTTTTGAGGAGCTTGGCTAGGGGCTTATTAATTTTATTTAATCTTTCAAAGAACCTGCTTTTGGATTCATTAATTCTTCGTATTATTTTCTTTACTTCATCTGCATTAATTTCTGTCCTAATCTGTATACTTTCCTACTGACTTTGGGCTTTGGGCTTGGTTTGCTCTTCTTGTCCTAGAAGCTTCAGTTGAAGTAGTAAAGTGTTTACTTTTTTTCTCTCTGTTTTCCTAATATATCAGCTCATGACTATAAATTTCCCTTTGAGAACTGCTTTCATTGCATCCCACAAATTCCTGTAAGCTCTGTGTGAATTTTCATTGGATTGTAGATATTTTTTAATTTCTTCTTTACTTTTTTCTGTAATGCTTTGGTTGCTGAGGAGGGTGTTGTTTGATTTTCATATGGTTATGAGTTTTTGTGGTTTATTTTGTCATTAATTTCCAATTTCATTTCACTGTGGTCAGATAAAATGCAAGGGATAATTTTTATTTTCTTGCATTTATTTGAGCATGATCTATTAAATAGAATGTGGTGTATTTTAGAAAATGTCCCATGAGCAGCTGAAAACAATGTGTATTTTAGATGCCGTTGTGAGGAACACTCTGTATATGTCCACTAAGTCCATTTTTTCAAAGGTTTGGGTCAGTTCTGCTATCTTTTGTTAATTTTTTGTCTACTTGACCTATAATTTTGTGATAAAGAGGTGATATGGTCTCCTGTTAAGGTTGTGATATCAATTATCAGATTTTTCATGTCCTTTAATTTTTTTCTTATGTAGTTGGGTGTTCCCTTGCATGGTGCATACATGTTTATGAATGTTATCTTTCTCTTAAAGTTTCTCTAGCCAGTATATAGTGACCTTCTCTATATCACTTGATCTTTTTTGTTCTGAAATTCAGATCGTGTGCAAACAGAATAGCTATCTCTGGTTTTTTCTGAGGCCCTAGAGCATGTAGTATTGTTTTCTATCTTTTGACTTTCAGTCTATAACTTTCTTTATGGGTTAAATATATCTCTTGTTTAGAGCATACTTTTAAATTTCATTTCTTCATTCATTCTGCCAATCCATTTCTTTTAAATGATGAATTGAGTCTATTTACATTTGTGGTTATAATTGATATGTCTTATTTTTGTCATGGTATTTTTGTACTGCTAGTTACCTACTTTTCTCCTGTGTATAATTGTTTGCCATGTTTGGTGGGTTCTTTCTCCTGTTGGTCTTGGAATTATGGGTATTTTGATCTTTTTCTAGAATATCTTTTAGTACTCTGTGTAGGATTGGTTTGGTCATCATGAATTTGTTCAATTATTCTTTATCATGGGAGCATTTTACTTCTCCATTAAAATAGAAAGAAAATTTTTCTGGGTATATCAGTCTGGGTTGAAATTTGTTTTCTTGGAGGACTTCAAGTACTTTGCTCCATGGTCTTCTTGACTTGATGGTTTGTAAGGCAAAATCTGTCCTTATTCTGACAAGTTTTTCTTTAAAGGTGATCTATTTCTTTTCTCTAGTGGCTTTTAGTACGTTGCTCATGTGATGAATTTCTGTCATCTTGATTATTATACATCTGGCTGTAGTTTTCATTGGGTTCACACTATTTGGAGTTCTATATGCTTCAGTTACCTGAGTAGCACATTGTTTCCCCATATTTGTGAAGTTTTCTGCTATTACTTCTGCCCATATTCTATGTCATTTCTGTTGTCTCATTCATTCTCCCTGATCCCTATTAGTCTTATGCTGTTCATTTTTGCATCATCTTGCAGGAGTTATTTTTCTATATTTTTCATTGGTGTCTTCTTTAGAAACATGTAGTAATTCTTTCATTGCAGTTATCTATTTTTTTTTAACCCATGAGATTATTTCTGGTCTTATTTCTTCCATACAATTCTAAAGTTGTTTCTTTACTTCAGTTGCTGTTATTTCAGGTGTGTGGCTTCCAGTTTCTTCTATGCTGATATCTCCTATGTTTGATATGGGTGAGCTTGGGGCCTGAGAAGGCATTTTGCTCCTTCTTTTCATTATTTTATATTGGTAAAAGTTTGGTAGTAGGAACTGTATCACCTTGATCAGAACCTGTCCATAAAGAATCTGTGTTTTAGGTATCTCTCTTGTGTCCGAAATTCTTGTTATTTTTGGTGTGTCCCAAGACTTTGCCTTTTCTATTGACTGAAAGTGAGATATTGGTTTCCCTTTGGAATTGTCCTCTGTCCTTCAGTGTAGGACTTTGGTGAGATTATTAACCAAGCACCTTCCAATATTGACACCCAAGGGAAAACATGTGGTTAAGGCAGATACAGATTCCTACTTACAGTAGTACAATTAGGAATACTAGTAACAGAGAAATTGAGAAACTTTTCTAACTAATGGTTTTGAACCTCACACCTTAAGAGCAGTCCTTACAGCTGTGTAACAAATAAGATCATCAATTGTGGATTTCTATTTAAATTAGTTCCCTTGAGTTCTATCTAGTCATCTCCCCTATATGAATCTGGAATCTTACAGTCAGAGTAGCTCACCCCAGTTTCTTTCTTCCACCTCTGTGCCACAAGGATCCTCTTCTAGGTCTCAGCCTAGGTATGGGCTTGTCTGGGCCCGGCAGTATGCTTCAGCTCAAGAGGTATAGATCTACTGGACACAAACTCGACTGACAGGTCTTATTCGGGTTTGGGTCTGGTTGCTGTATTCAGCTCCTTCCAGCTGATCCAAGTCCAATTGGACCAGCAGCCCTGTTGGCTGTAGGTGGGCTGTCTGGGTCCTGCTGGCTTCTGGTCCCATAGACCCACTAAGGTAGAGTAGGCTGGCTGCACTTAGTAGCTTCCCTCTGTGATTAATTTTAAAAAGTAATTGAAAATTACTATTTCAAATATCTTTCTCCATCTCATTTCTCCTTCACATGTTGCAATAATACCCATAATACACCATCTGAAACTGTCTTATACTTACTGAGTACTTTGTTCTGTTTTGAAAAGTGAATTTCTCCCTTTTCTCCATTTGGAAAGCTTTTACTATTTCACTCTAAAACTTCATCATATCCTGTCAGTGTTGCATCTACCTACCAATCTGAAAAAGGCATTTTAAGCTTTTCTGTTGCAACTGGGATTTACAGTATTTTCTTTGGAGTTTTTTTTTTTTTAATTTCCATATCTTTTGTTGGCTGTCTTCTTACTGTGTTTACTTTTCCATTAGAACACTTGATAAATTAATCAAGTGTCCCCATCTCTGTAGTACAAGTAAGAGTGATTCTCATGTTTGCTTCAACTTTTCAGTGTTTTAATCTCACCTACTCACATATGTGGTAGCTTTTTGTTGCTGTTTTGGAAAAACAGACATGTTTATTGAGTGACAGAATGTAATGTAAATAGGTCATTAGTATGAAGATTTGTACTCAAGTGTGTGGGAGTTGTGCTGCATTATATAGCTTTTCTAACTATGGCTTCCAGAGTCTTCAGATTCTTGTTTTTCTGTTCCCTTGTCATTAAGCTTCCTGAACCACCTCCTGTCTTCCTGCTATGAGTAGTTACAGCAGGTCATGGGCTGGAAGTCAGGGGTGGAGAATGGGAAGCCTTTTGTGATCTCAGTGTTTTTGCTGGTTTGTGTCTCAGATGTCATGAGTTTTCCTCCAGTGATACCTAGATTTTTCCCACTTATAGCTAGTCACTCTCACACTGCCTGGAACATTTTTCATTAGATTCTCCAAGCCCTTCTCCTGTTGATATGAGACCTGCTGGAATCCAGAGTAAAAGCAGCTCCATTAGCCCAACCAGAAGAATTGCTTAGCAGAATTGTTAGTCCTGGAGAACAGTGGGCCATCATGGAGCTGCTCTAGGTAGTTTCGGAATGGTTACTCTCCTTCCAAGTCCTGGCATCTGAAGGGATCACTGCAGGACGTGCATGAGAAAGACCAGTGAGAGTGAGTCTGGCTCTGCACAGACAGTGTGCCTTGCTTTCCTCTTATTCCACACTCAGTTTCTAGAAATGGTGAAAATTGCCACTTCAGTGCCTCCCCGAGTTTACAAGTCCAGCAGTTTCTTCTTCATGTAAGCAAAGTTTTACGTTGTCCCTCTGGTTCTTTGACTCTCCACTCTTTGGCTGGTAATTTCTCCTTGGTCACATCACTTAGGTAGATTCAAAAAAAGAAACTATTGGATTTTTCCCCCTATTAGTCCATTATTTCCCCCTGGTAAGGATGAATTAATGCATGTCAAAGTGAAAACTGGAAGCATTATAAGATATTTTTTAAACTATATAACTGAATAATTTTATAATGTAAGTCACTGCAAATTTCATTGTATTGTGGACCAAAAAAATTATATGCTGTGGAATATATTGGACATCTTTTCAAGCTTCATGTAAGTTATAAGTTATGATGAATATTTTTAAAGAAACCAATGTCCTTTAAATCTGAATTTTTTAGAAGGAAGATTTCACTAAGTAGCCCAATGACCCTGAATTAATTGAGTAGCCCAGGCTCCTGGGAACGCATGATCTCTCTGACTTTGTCTCCCTAGTGGTGAATAATGGGATTGCAGTCATGTGCCACTCCACCTAGATAAAACCAGCTTCTGTGACCCTCAAAGAACTGTTCAACTTGCTTGAATTAACTATACAATATCAAAACAAAATGTAATATAAAACACATGGGCTTTATTATAAGGTATGTTTCTATAAAAATTAAAAGATAACGTCACCAATAGCCTTGTGTCATTTTATCATGCTGAACATGCTCGGCAGTATTTTAAGTTGTATTTACCGTCTACAAGATATTTGAATTTACTATCTATAAGAGGACTTCTCATAAAGTCTTCTCTTTCTAGGCAGAATTGTTGTAATCTTTTCTTTATCATTTTATCAATTGTTGTAATCTTTTTCATCACTTTAAACATATTGTGCACTATCATTTTGATCTTGAATTTTCTCTGACCCTGGCCTGTGGCACTGTTGAGATGCAGGTGAAATTGTGAGAGCTGGGGCCCAGGTCATTAACAATGGGATCACAAGGGCAAAGTGCGACCCCAGCCACCTTCCTCCCCTGTTTCTTGGCCACAGGTGAGTGCTTTAGCTCTCCATGGCAGTTCGGATCCAGACCAGCAGCACCAGACTCTGAAGGACTCAACTTCTGAAACTGTTGTCAAGTCTTTTATTTATCGAGGTCATTTTGTTACAGGAACACGTGGCCAACAATCACATTCTAACAATGTTTTGCACCTCAAGCTGATGATCTTTGTGCCTAACAAATTGTACAAATGAGTCAGTGGCAAAACTAAAAGTTTAGCAGCTTGAGAAATACTTAAAGTTCCAAAAGTAGTATAGTCATCAGCAGCCTCTAAGTGAAGGCCACAGCGAACGCACACACTTACTCCACAGTCTTTCTGAATTCTGAGACGTTGTCTCCAGCTCATAGGCCGTCGAGGAGAGTTAACAAACTGGAAAGCACTGTGGGCATCCATAGGGTAGGACCTTCCACTTGAGGAACTTAAATTAAGCCATTTCACCTTCATGTCTGTGATATAGCTGCCGTACAGAATACCACAGAATGTATGGCTTAGTAACAGCAATGTATCTTCTCAGTGCTGGGGGCTGGAAGCATGAGGAAAGGTGCTGGAAGGATTGCTTTCATGTCCCTCCTGCCATCCTGGCTTCTCTGAATTCTCCCTCTCTCAGTGTGTGTCTGCCACAATGACTTAGGCCCTCCTGGGATATTGGATATTTTGATTTAGCGGCTGCCTCACTAATCCAGTTTTACCTATTGCCTCTAAAAAGGGACTGTCTCCAAATACAGTCCTGTTTTCTTGTCCTAAAGCTTCTGACTTCAAACTATGAATTTTCCTGAAAACAATTCAGCCAAACACAATACCCAAGTAAGGTTCTGTGTGCTCCTTGGGAATAAGAATTGTCTTTTTATCAAAAAGTCCAAACACTGCTTCTTTGATAGTAAACTGTCATTTAAAAACCAAGTGCATGGGACTGGCCAAACAGCTCAGTTAAAGCTCCCGCAAGCGGGTGCAGGACTCAGGGGATCGATCCTCCCGCCTGCTGTGCCAGCCCTGCCCTGCCCCCCAGTGCACTCTGAGACGGCAATTGAGACTGGGTGTGGTGGAGCGCCTGTAATCCCAGATCTTCGGAGGCCATAAACAGGCGGATCACTATGAGTCTGATCTAGTGACACCTTGACCACAGTGTAGAACCTTCCCTAAAAAAGTAGAAAAATACAAAAAACACACACACACACACAAAAAAAAAAAAACCTAATGCATGAACATGTTAATTCTACTTAGAAAAAAAATCATTGTTAAGTGAATCTATTTGTATCCCTTTTTATTACAAGGAAGAATCCAAAGCCTATGCCATTGAATTTATGGCTTGAGAAAACTAAATGCAATCAAACTTCACATGCTCTGTGTAGTAATGGTTTATATGAGCTACATAGGAGCTTAGTGTGTTAAATACAAAAACTGTAGTATGGGAAGTATACCAAAGCATCAAATTTTAGCTATTATTATTATTATATTATTATTATCACCATCATCATCATCATTATCATCATCATTATCATTATCAGTGTCAGACTTGCTATGCCACCCAAGCTGGTTTCAAACTCTTAATCCTTCTGCCTCTGCTTCCTGAGGAATCATGGCACTGTTAGAAGCTTGACATTTTTATTTCAATAAATTAAAATTGATATGTGTACAAGCAGCAAGCACACAATTTCTGAGCAGATTTGTTTTATGTTTGTCCATGTGGGAAAAGGAGACTTTCAAACTGGAACTGAGACAATTTAGGTCTTTTTGAAAGAGGTGTAGGACCTTGAGCTTTTTTCTTGTTTCAGACTCTGCTTAAGAGTCTGTATTTCAAAGGGCCAGCAGAAAGTGGATTTTGTTTATTTATAGTATGTCTTTGCATGAAAGTTCATGTTTGTTAAGAAAGAAAAGCACGAAGAGGAAAGTATTTTCAGATGCTGAACAATCAGCATTTTAGGCAAAATCTGTCAAAACCAGATGTTGTTTTGACAATCTATCCTAAAGAGACTTCTTCTACATTCCTGTCTCTGGTTTCAAAATAACACTGCACTGAAACAATGTGGATTAGATAAGATGGATTCTGCTGTAGTGTGTAAAGTTGGAACAAAAAAGTTAGGGGGAGACAAGTGTCAGAGTAATCAATTACTAATGAGTAAATGAATTCATTTATTTTTGTGTCTAATGTAATCATGAGTACTTCAAGAGTTCCTAAACTATAGCTCTATTTCAAAATTGCATTTCTAACATTGTTTGGCAGGCAATGCTTCTCTTTTATGTTTGAACATTAACAAATAGAAATGTTTTTACATATTTATAAAAGCCTGAACCCTTTGATTTTTTTTTTTTTTTTGAAACAAATTTTAGCCTAAGCTCCTTTCTTTAGAAAGCAAAGCTTAGGCAAAATATTTGAACCACATCCCATTAATAACCAGAGAAATGGGATAAGAGAAGAACAGCATTGCTTGCAAAGCAGGTATCAGCTTGGTTTTCTTCTTTCACTCTGATTGGTTTTTAAACATCAGAGTATTGGCCAGGAGAGCTGAAAATGAATTTGAAACTGAAGAGAACCAGAGAGAGAAATGCTGCCAAGAGAAGATCTAGCAGGCAGCAGTCAGGGTAGCACAGCAGAGAGGTCAACAGTGACAGCTTCCCCAAAAGCGGGGGAGCAAGCTCACCTAACAAGGGCTTCACACTTCCAGGGAAGGGGCAATAGGTGAAGTTCTGCAGAGCAGGCTGATAATTAAACTCAGCAGCAGGTAAAAAATCTGATTCTTTCATTTCCAGGCAGTGATTGCTATGAAGCTTGTGACAAGAATAACACTAACATGAAGGAGACATTTTAGAAGCTCAGTGCTATAAGCATTTGTCTGGCAGGCACAAGAACCTGGGTTTGGTCATGAGTGCAACATGCAGTGCCAGCCCCATGCTGAGCTGGCCACCAAAACCTGGCATAGTGGTGCATGCATGTAATAGCAGAGCTGGGGAGGCTGAGACAGGAGAGTCACTATAAGTCTAACCTGTGTAGTGAGACCTTGTACCAAATAAATAAATAAAAGATTTTTAAAAAATAATGAAGAAAAGATATTTCACTGGAATATTATTCAAGAATCCTGAAAGAATTTAGATGTTTATAAAGACCCACAGTCTTGGCCAGAGAGATAGCTCAGTGACCTGCCCTGCAAGTGCAAGGTCCTGAGTTTGATCCCTGGCACCACAAAATCAATCAATCAATCAATAAATAAATAAATAAGACCCACAGTCTAGAATTGAAAACTGTAACTAAGTTTGATGAATAAAAATATAGCAATAATATCATACATATAAAGTTTGAAGAATTTTTCATTCAAACCAGCATTGTTTCAACTGATACTTTACTTTTCCTGTGTTCTGGCCTCCTAAGTTATACTGCTATGTTTTACTGAACATTTGTCCTTAACAGAACATGTAGTTGGTGTCACCACCACTTATGAAATTTAATTAGCTTAATCTGTCTTCTGCCTTTTATATTTAATTGGACTTGCTTTTATTGTACAATATTTATCATACAAAATCCTATCTAATAAGGTTGACATTTAGATAGACACAATTACATCGAATATCCTACAAAGTAATTTATGAAGTAAAATTAGCGATGCAATTGTTGGTTGTTGTACTTGTGACACTGAAGAATTTCTTCGAGCCCCTGAGACCAGCCAGAGACAGCGCGGCCGACTCCGCCATCTTGCTCCATCCCGCCCGCCCCCGCCCAGCTCCTGAGACCGGCCAGAGACAGTGGCTGACTCCAGCGGCCTCCTGGATCCCGCGCCAAGCTCTCCCATCGAGAGCGAATTTACAGGACTCACCAGGCTTCCCAGAGCAGTGAGAGTGTGGTGAGTCTGAGGGAGAGCCTTTGGCTTCTTCCCACATGCGCTTCATGGATCCCTGTCCCCAACCCCTCCAAGCCAGTGACTGGTCTGAAACCTCAGGACCCACTCACCAACACCTCCCCGGATCCCCTGACCTAAAGCCCACTGATTGAGTGGGAATTTCCCCGATTCTCTGGGCATCAAAGGTCAGTGAGTGTAGAACCTCAGGCCCGTCGTGCCTGAGATACATTTCCCAGGGATTAAGCTGC